>JBBUKS010488041.1:0-15684 GCA_038050645.1 Hedychium gardnerianum
GATTTGGTTTGGTTCCGATTTGATACGGTTTAACTCATAATATCGGTTTAACCGAATTTTGATTTTCAAAACCGAAACCGAACCGATTAAACCGATATAACCGATATTTCCAAAAAAAAAAAACCAAACTTCCGAATTAACCGAACCGAACTTTTAAGTTCGGTCGGTTAATTCGGTTTAACCGAACTTTTGCTCACCCCTAACCATTGCCCCGGGGGCCAATGTAACCATTAAAATCTTATGTTCTTGGAGTACCTTTCTTACTCTTATCATCAATTGCAAGACTGCTTGCTCCTATAGCACCATGTCCATGTGTCAATGTGATGGGCCATTTCATTTAAAAAAATCTTTCCCCACCATTTTTCGCATTGGAGTGTGTTTCATTACTCCCTGCAACAGCTAGCATTCATATAGATATAACTACTGACAGTTTCATGTTGGTAATAAGACTAAACCCACAACCAAACTACATTAACCATATGCACATGTTGGGGGATAAGTTTTTATCTTATCTCTGTCGATAAAACTTGACAAACAAATTATCTTAGTACTGCGACCTGGCAAAGCAGTGTCCAACATCGTCCATGTTGGCAGTAAACTAGGAACTCAAATATCTTACGTATTTTATTTTGGTATAGAGTTCCTTCTTAATATTTATGTGTCTATTTCAAATATATTGATCATAAAATTCACCTTCGATTTATTATTACAAGTACATATGGCAAACTCTGACCAGATAAATTTATGGCTTGGTTCCCTACCAGCCTTAAAGATGGATAAACATAGTTAAGGTCCAACTGGACTTGCATTAGCCACAGTACATTCTACATTATGGTTGACAGCTATAATTCTGTACAAAATAGGCTATAGTATAGGTGATGAAATTAGATTGGTATGCTAATGTGTAAGATCAAGACTAAATAGGCTTGCTTTGGCAGGCAGTAGGAGATCATGTATCACTTATCAGAAAATGATAGGGGATTGTTTTTGGTTGATTAGTGCCTGCATGATACTTTAAATATGGCATCACTGTAGCAGACTAAATGAATCTGGAAATTACTCCAATGCTGTAAAGAAATCAACTATGATTAGGGTTATAATTTATAGCATTTTTAAAAAGTTGGATGCCTCTTAAGAATCTTCTTGGTTTTCTTTTGTAACAATTTTCTATTTGGGGTTGATTATAAGGATCTTATCCTCCATTTTCCCTCCATATAAATCCATTTAAGTTTATACAAAGCTATATCATTACTACTAGTAAATGAATAGTGAGCTAGCTAAAGTATGATTAAGATTCATGCTCATAGAGTTTGTATGAATTTTATGTTGTCAGGCAATGCCTCATAACTTTTTACATCCAGACTAGGACCTAAATTGAAGGTTTTATGACAGAACACCGTCATCATACTTCTTTCAGCTGGGCTTGGGCTTGACAGTGATGGTTTTACGGCAGCTAAATCATCAAAATAATTGTTTCTAGAGGAAACAGAGCAAATAGGCTCTAATTTGATATGTAGATAACATATAGGACTCAGGCTGAGAACATATTACTGGCTGAGCATGTACAAGTTTTATAGACACAGGGTCTGGTATCAGATTGATGATAACTAGCATTTGTAAGGAAAAGGGAGAACATAATATCTCTCAGGGTCTCTAAGACAAGAGAATGCTTGCTGATCCTTTTGGAAATGGGTAAAGAAGAAGGAATTTTAGATCAACCGTGTTTTCTATTGTTTTTTGTTACTGTAAAAAAAAAGCATTATGGGCTAATCCTGCAGAATAAACTCTTTCATAATCCTTTGATCCCATCGTTGACCAACTCCCTATAATATCTCTTTCAATCGGAATCAATTACATTTATGTGACTTGGTAATTCAAATATGCTAGTCTTTTTTTTCTTTCAGAAAAAATGATGTATTTATCATGTACAAATGATATATTACATTTGCAGGGCGAAGGCGCAGAAGGATGATATCTACTTGGTTGCTTGTAACTGCTCCTAATTGCATATGCACAATGGATGGTTTCTGTCTTTTGTCGCGGCTGATAGTATTTTGTCATTCCGTGTTTTCGCCAACAGAATTTGTAAATTGAGACAACATATATCGCTGTTTCTGGACAAGGTTACCCATCCAAAGCTATGCTCAGTGTTTGAGTATTCTCTTTTAGCATATCACTTCCCGCTTACTTCCTCTCGAGGATTCCGGCATGGCTTTCAAGTCTGAAATCACCGATAGCATATTTGTAAGATCCCTTTGTAAGATTTGCGTTTAAGTAAAAGTTGTATTAGTTTGTGAGCTGTCTACTCTTCAATTGGTCTTAGATATTACTGAATAAGGTTTCAAATGGTTGTTTTTTGGGACTTGTAGATACCAGTGGAAAGAGGCCTTATTGAAGATATTGTAAGAGCTTATGGAATGAATTGAAGTATGAACGTGTGTGTGATTAAGATATAAAAGTGATAATGTAAATGCAATAAAAAATATAAATAAGAAATGAACTCTCACGTATAGAGCAATTTATTTAAAATTATTTACATTAATTTTGATCGAAATTGTTATATTTTATATCAGATTTAATTGAAGTTGCTGCAATGCCTAACAACTTTAGCTAAATTTACTATACATTTATAGCAGCGATGACAATGGATTGAGATGGGGGCGAGAGGGGATTTGTCAATTTTATTTTCGAATTATATTTTTACTTTCATCTCCGTTTTTATTCTCGGTTTTATTTAATTCGGGAATTCTCATTTTTGATTCTACGGGAATTAAATCTCTATTTCTGTTTCAAATATCTATTGACTTGATAAAAAAAATTATTTTTTCAATATCTTTTATAAAATATTAATAAAAAATTCAATGACATATAAATATTAATATTAAATAAATAATATATATATAATAATATTAATAATTTATAATTTAATATATCGGGATGAATTCAAAGGTAAAAATAATATCCTTATATTCATTCTTGTTCAACTATGAGAATTTAAAAAATCTTCAAATTCGAATTTATACCCGATTTTTTTTTTTTTGAAAACCAACTCCTATTTCGAGTTTTCCCTATAGGCCCCAATCCATAAGAAAAATTATCATTCCTAATTTATAGTAATTTTAAATAAAATTATACTGTATATTATAATAGTTTTAAATAAATTTATTTTTGTTTAATATAGCCATCTACATATAGCATTCTAAAGTGTCCGGGATAATAGTGTTAAATCTTTCAATGGATAATCAAAGAGTTTAAGGTTTGAATCTCAGTTACGGCGCATTGCAGGAAATTTTTCCTCCAATGAAAAGCGAGCATTAAAATATTAATCATTTGGATGGGCCTTCATTAACGCTTCTCGATTTACTCTGGTGGTCGGTGGGAAATTTTCGTGGGACCGAATCGATAATCCAAATATGATATTATTCGATTTGATTAATTTTTTTTTAAGTAATAAAAGAATATAGGCATCTTGAGGATAAAAAATAAAATGAAATGCCATTTTAATATTTTTAAAAATTAAAATGTAGAATAATAAAAATAGAGTCACTCAACTAAAATTTATGCTCAGTTTTTGTAGAGGACGGATTTAAAAATTGGGAACAATTTTTTACAAGAAATTTTCTTTCATTAGTTATTTCGAATGATAAATTATTTATACTTATTATAAAATAATAAACGAACTATTAATATATTAATAAATTTTTATCTATTAAAAATCGAATAGAAGATCATTCCTTCTTATCGTGTCTCTCATCATGTCGTTCTCACGACATTAACTCATGACTAATATATAAAATATTATTATCATGATATTTGAGAATCAAATTTTGATTAGTAGTCAGGTTCCTGTCCTCTCCCATGTACTGGTCATTATTCGGACTAGTTAGACTAGTCCGAATAATTTATCTCCTCCATATTGATCCTACAACGGATTGACGGGGATATTGAAAACGAACGTTTCACCTTTTTACCATCGTATCTCTCATCATGTCTCTATTCTCAACCTCGCAAATACAATTAACTCAGCACAATTGCTCGCACTTATCATGAGTGACGGGTATCCCCGCACACTTACTCGTGCAATCATGAGTTATTTTTCTGATTAATAATTAAATTCTTATTTTCATACCTACATTAATTATTACTTAGATTAATTAAATTATTTTTTATAATTAATTTTTTTTATATTAATTTTGAAATCAACTGATAAAAATACTAAAAACAAACCTTTTATTTTTTACCCCGTGAACTACCCGCCCTATGCGTCAGCAACCGCTAATTCTCCTCCTTTTTCCGTTTCTACCATTCTTTCCTTCTATCTGCCTTCTCTTCTCACTTCTTTTTTTTCTTTTTTTTTTCTCATTTTTCTTTCACTTCGCATTCCCTCAAGGATATTTTTATTCTTTTTCCTCACTGATCCGTCCGTCCAAGTAAACATAGCATTAACGACCTTGGAAATAGGGACAAGCACTGTGGAAACATATTTTGCGGAATATGACTCCACGAGGTCCAGCACAAACACGTGTTTGTCTCGTGCTCGTATAGTGATAGCTGGCCGCCTCATTTCTGCCCTAAGCCGCCGCACAATTCTACAAACTCGACGACAGCATCGTCTGCTAGGGTTTTTCTGATAACGACGAAACCTTCGCAGCGATTGTTGATCTCTATTTCGTTTTTCGGGTATCAATCTATCTCCTGCTTGTTCTGATCCATTCCCCTCGATTTCATCTCCTCCTTTTTGGTGTTTGGTGTTTAAGGTCTTAGCGGGATGTCGGACGACGAAGCGAGGGAGGAGAAGGAGTTGGATCTCACTTCCCAAGATGTTGTCACCAAGTACAAGACCGCGGCCGAGATCGTCAACAGTAATGTTCTCCAACTTTTCTTTGCTTTTTCCCTCTGTAGTGGAGACGTTACTTGGTAGAGGTTCAATCTATTGTCGTGTGCAGAGGCTCTTCAACTGGTGGTATCTCAGTGCAAGCCCAAAGCCAAGGTTGTCGATCTCTGCGAAAAAGGCGACTCCTTTATCAGGGAGTACGTTCGTTTTCCTGTTTGGCGCTGTGTTTCTACTCTCTTAATGCGATAGTGCTAAATTGAAGTTTTGTGTTCTTTCGTATAGGCAAACTGGTAACGTGTACAAGAACGTAAAGAGAAAGATTGAAAGGGGCGTAGCATTTCCTACGTGCATCTCTGTCAATAACACAGTGTGTCATTTCTCGCCCCTTGGCAATGACGAGACTGTTTTGGAAGAGAATGACATCGTTAAAATGTATACGTTCATAAGTTTAGATTGTGTTATGACTACCTACGGATAGTTATTCAGAGTTTTTTTTAAAATTTTTTTTGTGTTGCAGTGACATGGGGTGTCATATAGATGGGTTTATTGCTGTGGTGGCACACACTCATGTGATACAGGAAGGACCAGTGACTGGTAGAGCAGCAGATGTGATTGCTGCAGCCAACACTGCTGCAGAAGTTGCCTTGCGCCTCGTGAGGCCAGGGAAAAAGGTGCCCATAGTATTGACCAAAAATGATCTTGTTGATCTTGCTTAACTATATTGGAAGATTGTTAGTTTGATTTCCAATATATGCATTTTAAAGAATTTACATGACTTCTCATTGTTGTATGGTCACACACCAATTCACGTTGATGTTAATTCTAGCTTCAACGTTAACATCATCTGGTGCTCATTAGACCACCAGTTGCAATTTAAGAGTAATAATTGTTGTGCCTGGCTCATGGTAGCTGGAGGTATAACCCATTGGCAATTTATTCAAATTGACTCTTGAAAACAGCCAGTGTTTTAGTAAGTTGGCCCACTATTTATCTAAATTTAACTCTTGAAGGTCTATACTTCATGTTTTATATTTTATCACATAACCATAATTTTTTGTTTGGAGAAAGTGATAAATACTCTATCTTGCATGGATGAGTGCCATAGGATATGTATTTTAAGATCCTTGATATTATGATGGAGTTTTTTTTTTGATTGTTTATTTATTTAAGGTCTTATTTTATCAAAGAATCTAATGGCTAAAAACTCTGTGTACTATATATTATTAGTCATTTCTACCTGTTAGTAATGTCAAAGGGGACTTGTTGACTTGACAGACCCAGTAATTTGTTAGACTTGATTGAGATTATGGGTCCCCTCTTGGATGACCCAGTGTTTTTTAAAAAAATTATTGTTGGTACTTGATTTTCTATTTCATATTTACTGTGTATTGTATATAAATTTGAATATAATGGAACAATCATGATTCATGTGGTCCGACTAGTTGGCACACTAATATCTATCAATAATTCAGTGACCTGGAGTTTGGCCGTTTGTTGTCTGATCCAGACTAATTTGTATGCTTTAGTTTTAGCCCCACTATTCTTGACTACAATTATTTTCCAATGCATCAGTTGTGTACGAGATTATACTGATTTGGATTTTGTATTAAATATAGAATCTAACAACTATTTGTATATAAGTATGAGAAGGTGATATAAATGTGGTTTTTCTTTCATAATTTATTTCAAAATCTTGTTTTGTACTTTATGGTACATTTAAATAGTAATAGGGAAAGAAAGTGCTGATCCTAAATTACAAGAAACAAGTCTTTCTCTAGAATTTTAAACATTGTACAAAGAGGTCAACCTCCCTGTCATGGAACAGGCATGAATCTCATGTTTACCCTTCATTTGTTCAGTTTCCTCATCAACCTTGTTGATGTACTATTTGATATCAATAATTGTGAAAAAGAAATGAACTCCTTTTAACTTATGATTAATTAACTAAGAGGATGTTTGGTCCTTTATCTATTTTTATTTGTAACCCTGCTAAATATTCTTTACTTATAATTTTCATATTCATATTGTTTTCCCTCCTTTTTAATAGATTTATGTACAGCTTCATTTTCATTTGATAGACAACGAATGAGTTATACCATTCTACTCTACAGTTTGTTTTTTTACTGTTTTGTTTGATCTTATGGGACTTAATTTTGTTTTCTAGCAAGTTCTTTTATTATGCATCTATTTTTTTTTTTCAATTTCAGTTCCTAATGCCTATTTTCTGTGATAGAATAAGGATGTCACAGAAGCTATTCAGAAGGTAGCTGCAGCTTATGATTGCAAAATTCTGGAAGGAGTTCTTAGTCATCAGCTGAAACAGTTTGTCATTGATGGTAACAAAGTAGTTCTAAGTGTTGGAAATCCAGAAACTCGTGTTGATGAAGTAGAATTTGAAGAAAATGAAGTGTATGCAATTGATATTGTGACAAGTACAGGTGAAGGAAAGGTGAGAATGGTGCTCCTACAATTTATTTGTAATCAATGTCACTGAATCACATTGCAATACAAAATTGATCATTTAACCGCTTAAATCTTGTGTTTAACTTTTGGTGGCATTGGTTGTGATTATCTGCAGCCAAAACTTTTGGATGAGAAGCAAACTACTATTTATAAAAGAGCTGTAGATAAAAACTATCAGCTGAAAATGAAGTCTTCAAGGTTTATTTTCAGTGAGATAAGCCAAAAGTTCCCAATCATGCCATTTAGTGCAAGGTTTGTTGCTCTATGTTTTCTGCATGGATTGTTGTCCTCCTTTTCATTATTCTTTTTCATTTGTAGCTTCAATAGTATGTTTTGATTGTCGTCATCAGGGTTTTAGAAGAGAAGCGATCTCGGCTTGGACTTGTTGAATGTGTGAACCATGACCTTTTACAGCCATACCCTGTGTTGCATGAGAGACCTGGTATGACTTATTTTTGCTTAGATGATTATCTGCAATAAGTCGAACCCTTTTCATTGCTTTATTATTAATATTCGGGAACATAAATTGATGTTTATTGTTGACCAAGATTTGCCTTTGGGAAAATGTGTCCACCCATTAAGAGTATCAACTAATTAGGACACCTGATGGTTTATATTTTCAGGGGATCTTGTTGCACACATTAAATTTACAGTATTATTGATGCCAAATGGGTCGGACAAGGTTACGTCTCATCCGCTTCAGCAGCTGCAGCCTACCAAGTCAATTGATGACCCTGAAATTAAGGCATGGCTGGCCTTGGGAATAAAGACAAAGAAAAAAGGTGGAGGCAAGAAGAAAAAAGGTGTGCAACTATTTGTTGGAAATTGATCTCTTTTCTTACGCCTACTACCAACAACTAAGAGCATCCACATCAGATACCCTAAACAAATTTTTTTTCTTACATTTTACTTAAAAAAAATCTCTGCATCAGTTACCGTATACATTTCCTAAATTTAGATTTGGTGAATAATAGTTCTCTAAATTTAGGGAATGAAATCCAATCCCTAAAAATAAAATAATATTTCTTTTGCATGCATTATAATCTCTCTTCTTCCTAAACATTAAATATTATTTCCATCATTAACATTGATAATATTAAAAATTTTAGAGGAGAGAGAAATAATAATAAATAAATATAGATATGATAAATTATAGGGAAACTGATGTATTGTACAATACAAATTGATATCCAAATTTAAATAAAGTAATTTTTTTATTTTAAATTTTAAATTTTGTTTAGAGAATATGATGTAGATGTTTTAAGAATCAATTTGATACATCTATCAGTTTAATATCTCGAAGAAAATATGTATCTGCAGAAATAGGTAGTAGAACTTTCGATTTAACTTCTGTATTGATATAAAGCCATCTTTTAAAAATGGAGTTTCAATTATGTTATTTTTTATACTTGTAGGCAAGAAAGGAGATGCTCAAGATGACTCGGCTGAAGCTGAACCGATGGATACTTCAAATAGCACAACTGCCTAGCTGACGAGAAGCAAAAAATTTTGTATTGTTATTTGAACCTCCCAACTTTTCATGAATTTTATTTCAAAATGTTTATGGAAACTATAATACAGTAGTTTGTTCGAGATGAAAAGGTTTTGGCATCTACGGAATTGAAATGTCTCCGAGTAAAAGGTTCGTGTGTTTCTTCGATCCGCAACTTTGTATTAGCGCCTGTTCAATTTGTTTCTTGCGACTGTTGCTCAAAAGTATAGTGGTTGTTTTGCTTCTTGAAGCTAGTAGTATCATCATGGATATGGAACTTTTTTAGAAGGGTTTTGTTATCTACTAATCTTATTTGATAGTGTTCACCATTGGACCTGCTGAATCGGTTCGACTAGGTTAATCGGCAGTGGAAGTTTGTCTGATTCAGTCGTTTGACAGGTTTGATTATCGTTTGCTCTTCTAATAGAAATATTTTGTTCTATGCATTTTGTTTTCAGTTGACTCAAGTCTTGAGTTTCTACTCCAGACTACTGAATTTGTTTGAGGATCTAGCTGAGTTGTTAACTACAATATGAGACTTATCCCTTGAACAATGACCCAAAAAGTATCCCTTGGATTTGGTTTTCAGTGATAATCTAAATCTCTTTAATATCTTAAATATTAATTTAATATATTATATTAAGAATAATAATTTTTTTAATTCGTTTTAGATTGAGTTTTTGTTATCAAAATAATAAATTATTATATTATAGCAATTGATTCGTAGATTATTATTGTCAATTGATTGGGACTAGTAAGCGGCGTAAAAAGAAAATAGTTATTTGATTTTGTCATTTTTAAATTTAGGTACGTGGATATTTCGGAATTTCATCTTCGATAAATTGCTGTTTAAACTATGTTAAATAATTTATTATCATTGTTTCTTATTATATTTCTATTTTAACTTGTTAGCCTTTTATTTTATTAAAAATAGTCAATTTATTTTGTCCTTAAGTTTTGAGTTATTCACATCTCTTTAGTCATGCGATCAATCTTATCTGTAAATTTTGAATGTTTTTAATTTATTTTTATTATTGTATATGTGCAAATTTTAAATATTTATTTTTAAAAAATTTATTTTATTTTTTATGAAACAATCTAAATATATATTTAATTTATTTCTTTAAAAACTATTTCCTTTCCTATATGATATGTGTTTTACTCTTTTAACTTATTTGCATTATCAATTTGATCAAGTTAAATTATTTTATCAAATTGGAGTTGTATTCATTAATATTTGATCAATTTTGTTCAATATTAAAATAGTTTTGAGTAAAATTATTTACAATATTCTTAAATTTAATTTGGGTTAAAATTGCTATGATAGCATTAAAATAGAAACATTTTTGAGATAAAAAAATATATAATAAGGTAGCTTTTTTTTCTGAACGAGTTGCCTCTTTTATGATAATAAAAAGATGTCTTTTTTATTTTTGCCCAAACGATAGTATTTTGGCATTTCCAAAAAAAACATACCTGAAATAAAGAGTAATTCATTCCCAAACCAACGGTTCACCGTGTCGAGGGATTCGCCTACAAGGACGGAGACAGCGTCCAGAGAAATGCGGGGCGGGAGAGCGAATTTTCTGCCACGTTTCTCTCGGCGAATGGAGAGGAAATCCTGGACCCCGATTGGGACGGTCCGAGCGCGGAAACAATGGTCGGATTCAGAGCGAGCAAGGGCGCGCGCGCGCGCATGGATCGGAACTCACGAACGGTCGAACGGACGGTGCCGAACCCACGACGCCCGTTAAATGCCTTCCCCCGTCGGCGCACCACTCCCGATTCGCTCCTCGCCATTGCCGCGGCATCCAACCGGATCTTGGACGACTCCTCCTGTGGCCGCCGCATCGCCTCCGCCCTCTGCATCCGGCGCTGGTCCGCGGAGCCGATGAGCAGCATGTCTGAGAAGGGCGAAGCGAAGGGGGTCGCGGCGCGCGGGGATTTCGAGCCCAGGAAGCTTCCGCCGTTCCGGATGGGCGACGTCCGGGCCGCCATTCCTGGGCATTGTTGGGTGAGGGATCCGTGGCGATCGATGAGCTATGTCCTCCGCGACGCCGTCGTCATCGCCGCGCTCGCGATCTGCGTCGCCTACCTCGATTGCTGGGCCTTCTGGCCGCTCTATTGGTTCGCCCAGGGAACCATGTTCTGGGCCGTCTTCGTTCTCGGCCACGATTGGTACGTGCCCTCGCTATTTCCCCGTTCTACATTTCGAATGTAGCCTAATTAATCGGCGACACGACTTGCGGCGGCAGTGGCCATGGAAGTTTCTCCGACATCCCGTGGCTCAACGAGGTGGTGGGACTTTTGCTTCACTCCAGCATTCTCGTGCCATACCATGGATGGTAAGTGCTCTCATTCCGACAAATTGGCCTCTATTTCTCTGAATCAGATTTGTAATTTTTTTTTTTAAAAAAAAACAAAAAACAAAAACAAAAACAAACAGGAGGATTAGCCACAGGACTCATCACCAGAACCATGGGCATGTGGACAAGGATGAATCTTGGCACCCGGTGAGTTCTTCTCTTTCTGCTTTGAACAGTGTAAAATTTGTGTTTTTCATGGTTGCTTCATCTGTTCTGTTGCTACTTCTCTTAAACTTCAATCTACATTGATTCTGTATCTGTTTGCAATCCAGTATTTCATATATATATACACATCATATTACATAGCCTCAGTGATCAAGCTGCAGTGATCTTGAAATCCTTAAACAAATGGAATTAGAGGATTGTTTTTCAATACGATTGAGAAGATTGTCCAAATTCTTCAGATCTAAGCAATACTAATGGGAATAAAAAGGAAAGATGTAGATGAAGCAACTGCAGGGAAAGTTTTGCTACTAATATTCTTGCACTTGCGCAGGAAAATAATTCTATACTATAATCCCTTTTCTTGGTCTTTTTTTCCAAGCAAGAGTTTTTCTTTATTTTTGAAAAAAAAAAATTCCGTTCTGCTACTGATTGAAGTGAACAAAATTCATGGTTATTTGCTTTGATATGATTTTGTTTGTTCCTTTCATGTGTTCCCTCACTGTTTTTTTTGGTGAGTGTGTGTGGCCAGTGCTTCTTTTACCCATAGACATGATGAAAAAGAAAAGTAAAAAAAAAAAAACTATCAAGGTTACTATAGTTACCACATCATTGCCTGCTCTGCCCCAAATAATTGACACGAAAAAGAATTTTGAATCTTCATTTTCTACCATCCTGCTCTATATTGTAGATAAGTGTTTAGGTCAATTATGATCATCATGCATGCTATGTGACTCAACTTCTCATGCTGAAGCCCCATGAATTTGGTTCTGGTTAAAAATGTTCAGCTTCCATTGTGCAAACGAAATCTTGCCCCCTCATCAGTCCTAGGGCAAAAGATATAATATCCCAGGACAACTTCACAGTGAGTGGTACAATCAAGAAAAGAAATGCATCCTTGTTCCATTACCATATCACTGACACTGGACAAAGAGGTGCGTGGTGTTGTCATTGAGACAATGACATAGTCAGAACCTCCATGCATGTGAATGCTCGTTTTCTGGGTAACGGAATCATTCTTTCATGGAAAGCAACTAATGTTTGCCTTTTTGCTTGGAAAAAAAAAGACTGGTAGGCAAGAAATTTATGATGGTATCAATCTAAGAAAATGTGAAATCAAGTTCTTTCTCTTTGGTTCTGTTATCAAGGGGTAACATTTTTAAGGAGCCTTTCTTTGCTGCAGTTACCTGAGAAGATCTACAGGGAATTGAATTCAACTAGCAGAAAGTTGCGGTTTACTATACCATTTCCCTTGTTTGCTTTCCCCGTATACTTGGTGAGTCTGTTAGATTTCATTGATTTTCTCTTTTCAGATTCTAACTTTTCTCATGCGTTCTTATGACCCAAAAGATGAGGAGGACCCCTGGAAGGAAGGAAGGCTCCCATTTCCTACCGAGCAGTGGCTTGTTTGATCCCAAAGATGAACGAGACGTGGTGGTATCTACCACATGCTGGTCGGCCATGGTTGCATTGCTTGTGTGTCTATCCTGGGTATATGGCCCCCTTCCAATGCTCAAATTGTATGGCCTACCATATTTGGTAAGAGCATTCAGACAAACATAAAAAAAGACCACTCAAAATTCTTATGAAATCTGGGTAAAAATTGCATAGGTTTATTATTAACCTCCGATTCTTTTGATCAGGTCTTTGTTATGTGGCTAGATTTGGTCACTTATTTGCACCATCATGGCCACAGCGAGAAGCTCCCCTGGTACCGTGGCAACGTAAGTTTTTATACATTCTTGTACTATTAAATAAACACAAATAAGCTTTATCGAGCTGAACATCATGTTTGTTCAGGGACGTCTGGGTCATGTATAGCCTTTTCTAGAAAAACCTAAAATGCAGCTCTTCACACCCAAATCACATAAATATATATAATTACAAATCTAAGATCATCTCAAACTCACATCACCTTCTTTCATCTTTTAGGAATGGAGCTACCTGCGAGGAGGATTAACAACCATAGACAGGGACTATGGTTGGATCAATAACATCCACCATGACATTGGAACTCATGTCGTACACCACCTCTTTCCTCAGATCCCACATTACAATCTAATTGAAGCAGTAAGCTCAAAGTTTGATTAGTTCATAAACATTTATAAAGGTTAATGGTATAATTGTTCATGTCCATCAAACACACAATAACCTGTTTGCGGACCTGTTTTTGCTTCAGACAAAGGCTGCAAAGCCTGTGCTCGGTGAGTTCTACCGAGAACCCGAGAAGTCTGGGCCTCTTCCTCTGCACCTCTTGGGGGTCCTACTGAGAAGCTTGAGAATGGATCACTTTGTTAGCGACGAGGGGGACATTGTCTACTACCAAACTGACTCTCAGCTGTTCAGTGGCAAGAAACACAAATCCATGTGAAGAGGAAGAAAGAAGGAGACAAACATCAATCTGAAATTATAATCTGGTGATATGTTGAACAGCACAATACTCATCTGGCATCAGATGTATCCTCATTCTCATTTTTTTTTGATTCGGGATTAGTTGAATCATGTACTGTTTTTCCAATAATTATTTTGACAGTTTTGAAATGATAAATAAAATTGCACTTGAAATGTTCCTGAGACACTAGTGATTCTTTCTAAAAGAAAGTCATCTTCTTCAGTTTTCCTTTTAACTCCAACTAATCAATGTATTCGCTAAGATATTTGATATTCCTACTTGCTATTCAATGATAACTAGTCATGTGTTTAAGGTCTTTGCCTATCACTGATTAATCCTGAAGATGATTGATTTAGTCCCATGAATTTTTTTTATCGATTACTTAATAAATTAGAAAGCGTTCGCCAATATTCTTTTCAGTAACTGGTATAATTAATCATTTAGAGGATTTAATCATTGTACTCTAACCCTAGGCCAATTAAGAAAATATATTTGATTGATCCACTGTCAAATGATTAATAAAAAACTATCATTTGATATTTATTACCCATTAAATTTGATCACAAATTTATTTGGTCGACCAATGATAATGATGGTTGGACCAACATTGAGCGATAAAAAAAACTTTCATTTTTTACATTGAAATTTATTTATATATTATAATTTATTTTACTAAAATATAAATAATAGGTTAGTATGTTTTTCTATCATATCCATTTAGCTAATTTATCGACTCACTAGGTCAATCAATACACACAATTAACTCCTCAAACACAAACCGTTCATTTACAAGTATTTAACCATTAAAATTGTTCAATGTCCAATGTTATAGTTATTTGGATCTCATATAATAATTTAGCATAATTTTAATTAAATTAAAATAATTTTAATCAATTAAAAGATATTTTAATATAATAATGCTTTTGAAGTAGTAATTTTAATCGAGTAAAAATAATTAGGAAAAATAAAAAGGACTCCCCAAATTATACAAATCATAAAAAAAAAAAGAAGTCATTTTTTCAAAAAAAAATTCAAAAGATATACCATCGAATATTTTATCTCCAAAATACCCTTTATTTAAGGTTATTATAACAGCTAGCTACGGGTGGCTACTATAACATTATTCCTTACTTTCAGTTATTGTAGTAATTACGACTGATTATTGTAATGTGTAGAAGTTACTAAATGGTTGCTACAATTTTTTTTAAATAATTTTGATTAAGTTTTTTAAAAAACTGACCAAATTAATAAAAAGAATTTTGATATAATAATATTGAAAATTTAAGATTTAGGATTCAAAATTTTTTAAGTGCTATATATTACAATAACTAATCGTAACTTTGTTACGATAACATTAGAAATAATAGTATTCTCGAGATAAAATATCTAGTGAGGTACTTTTTTGATTTTTTTTTTTAAAAAGAGGTGTCCTTTTATGATTTATTTAATTTGGGATGTTTTTTTTTTTTTTTACCTAAAATATTTTTTTAAAAAATTAAATAAGATATCTTTTTGATATTCTTAACATTGGTTGCTCATTTGAGATAATAAATTTCATTTCTTGAGAATATCAATAATAGGGAAAGAATTATAGGAGAAACTCTATCATCAAATCTTGTTTGGGTAAGAAAAAAGAAAAAAAAACCATATAATAGTAGATTGTTTTGGAAAAATGCTCATAAATTTGTTCCAAAGATCATCATTTATTTTATTTTATTTTAATTTTTTTTCCGGGACATTTTGATTAATTAGGACATATTCTATTAAGATAATTAATTTGAAAAAAAATCGATTTATTATTACAAAATTAATTGAGTTAAAAATTTGAATACCTAATATCAACTTCAAAAAGATCATTAATTTTTTCCAAGAATATATTTTGATTTTCGTTCCATTTAATTTTCGTTAAAAAATGAGTATGCTCATTTTAAAAATTGTTCATAATTCTTCCTTAAATTATATAAAAATAAATAAA
>JBBUKS010488049.1:0-15682 GCA_038050645.1 Hedychium gardnerianum
ACACACAGTCGTACTTCAAGTTTTTCCAAGATTGACACACGGCCGTGTCTGGAAGACACGGTCATGACTTGGCCTTCTTCACAAATGAAACACGGTCATGTCTGTGAGATACGATTGTGCCTTGAGCTCTTACTACATCTAAGGCACGCCCGTGCCTGAGGGGCACGGCCTGTGCCTTGGTTGTGTCTGGGAGGCACGACCAGGGTTTTTTCTAGCTGCTCTGCTTTCTGCTGTACTTTCTACTATGCTTTTCTACTTTTCTCTCCATAAAAGATCCATTTTGCTCTGAAACACATCTTGTAAATGAAAACACGCAAAGAGCATATCTCCGAACGATATGATGTAAAAAACATGATAACATAATAAAATAAGGTGTAATAATGTAGATCATGTCCATGAAACGTAAGAAGATGTGCGTCAAATAATGCATAAAAACATATATAATCTATGCACATCACTAACTCAATATAAGTTTTATTGTTTCATAGAATAGGATCAATACACTGCTTTTCTTTCTTTTATTTTGAAAAAAATATCATGTTTATTTGAAAATTCTAGGATAACTAATATTTTATTATTATTATAAAAATTCCATTTTACTTGGTGATTTTTCAAAAATCATGGACTTAGCCTAGATTTGCTTGTAGAAATCATGTGCCTTTAGATTTAGGTAACTAGCATCTCACAAGAACACTAGGTTATCTTGCTTGTGTATTCAAACATTTAGAATGGTGTAAGATGCTTAGGGCTAAGTTTGGATTTCATATGCTTATATCAATGCATCACTATAAATCTAGGCTAAAAATACCAACATAAATTAATCAGTTAAGTGTTCCTTTATAGTACACTACTAATTGGAATCATGCACTTAACCTGACAGATTTAGTAACAATCTGCTATTTTTTGATAGTCAGCTAATAACTAAGTCAGACATTTAAATAAGTACTATTTCATAGATGAGTTACTTTTTATTATTAAAGTAAAACATGCTTGGACTATAAGGACATTACTCTTTTATAAGCACATTATCCTTCATTGTTTACTCAATCTTCATGCTTATTTTTATAAAAAAAAAATTATACTTGCTAGAAAATACTTAGAAAATATTTTTGTAAATGTTGTTTGAAAAAATATTTTATATCTTTTTAAAAAAAATCTTTGAAAATTCTACTTCAAAAATACTTTTAAAACTTTTGTTTTTGAAAATGCTTGAAAATTATTTCTCAAATTTTTAATTTTGAAAAATACTTGCAAAATTTTTGGAAAAATGCTTAAAAACATTCTTGAAAGTATTTTTGAAAGCATTTCTGTTTGAAAAAATATTTGTAATTATTTTTGAAAAATATTTTAGAAATTCTACTATAAAAATATTTTTGAAAAATCTAATTACAAAATACTCTTGAAAATGCCTTGAACTCCCTTTTCTTTTTGATATATGTCAAAGGGGGAGAGAAAAAGATGAGTTAAAAGTTAAGGAGAGAAGAGAAATTCTTTTAAAAAAAACCTAAAGACCTTAGCTTTAGGGGGAGAGTAACAATTAAGGGGAGCAACCTACTTTATTTTTATTTATAAATCTTTTCTTTGGTTGTCTCTTTACTTAAAATTGTTTATACATTAAAATATTTATTTGAAAAATAATTTTACTTAACTTTGAATTAGGTTGCCATAAATTAAAAAGGAGGAGATTGTTGGTGTTGGAAGCACCAGCTAATCAAAACTATGTTTTGATAGATGACAAAGGTCCAAAGTTAAGGGTTGTTGTTATCTAATGAGTCTGACTGAGTATGCAGGAAGCTCAAGCAGAAAGTCCTAAGGAAACTTAGGCAAAGCAAAAGTTTTAGTTGAGGCTAGGCAAAGAAGTCTTGGTCAGTAGACTGGGCAAGAAGACCTGATCAGGGAGATTGGGCAACAAAGTCTTGGTCCGGGGGACTTGATAGAAGTCTTGGAAGATCGAGGACACTGAATAGAAGTCCTAGGGGTCAAGGACACTAGGAGGAAAGCCCTGGAGGTCAAGGACACCAGGCAGTAGTCTAGGCGGATCGAGGATCAGACGTCTAGAAGGAAAGTCGGAGGTCAAGATCGGATGCTGAGCGAAAATCCAAATAGTCTGGAGGTCCAGATGTTTTGCAACAGGTAAACTCTCCTAAGGGGAGTAGGTGAGGACGCATTCCCTGTTGAGGGAATAGTAGGCGTCAATTCGACCTAGAGTTTCACGAAAAACTCAAAAGTCTGAATCGAACAGTTCCGAGACTGCCGAACAATATTTATTGTGTTATATATTTTGTATGTGTTAATTCTGTGATGCAGAAAACATAAGCTTGAAAATTGCTGAACCAAACGCTTGAAAGGATCCAGGCACCTCAGGCCGAACCAGACGCCTCAAAGGGATTGAGGCGCCTGGGTTGGGATAGACTCAGTAGAGTAAAGCTTCAACCAGATCGAGTCATGTCAGCTCTTGAGGTGCCTTAAAGGGATTGAGGTGCCTGGAGATGGATAAGCAATGACTAACTCGGATCTGATCATATTGACTCAGATAAAGACGCCTCAATCTGAATAGAAGTGCCTGGATGAGTCAATAAAAGAGGACTTTGACCAGCAACTCCAGAGAACAATTGTTTACAATTTTCATACTTGCGCGCTACTCTGAAAAGCTCTCTACAATGCCATAACATTGCTCTGACGACTACGCATAAGTTTCTACATTAAAGTCATTGGTATAATCGCATTTTATTGTTCTATTGTAATTTCAATTCTATATCTCTATAATCTTTGAACTAATAATCAATTGCCCAACGAAAGCACTCATTTCTATTAAAGAACCCGTGAAGGTTACACCGGAGTACTTCCACCATTTCCTTCCAATGCTATTAAGTAGAAGAGGTAACATAGAAAGTCCGGTTAAAAGACTACCATCTGTCACTAAGGGCTCCCCGGGTATATAATCTAGATTACATAAGTCACTTCCTAACATTAAATTGGTGAAAACCCATTAAACTCTAATTAGCTAATTTCTTATGGAGAATTTGCCCCTATTTCAAGGCGATGACTTTGGAAAGTCCGGTTAAAGGATTACCCTTTGTCACTAAGGGCTCCCCAGGTATACAATCCAAAACATCTCCTCTACATGGTGACAAATCCTTCACATTCACATGCATACATTTCACACACATTCCATCAAACACAAATAAGATGTCATACACATGGAACAAGTCATAAATATATCATTGAACAAGAAAATTGGCAAATCAATAGTTTATACATCAATATCACATCACAAATACTCCCTACATCCTAGAATCTAGGAAATCTACTCCATTACAAGAAGAATACAACCAAATGACAAGAAAGAAAACATTCGTACAATTTAAAGATGAATAGAGAGGATGAGATGTTTATCAATGCTTTTCTGGTCTTCTTGAATAAATTCCTTACCCCGGAGATGGATGGATCATTGAAATCAACTAAAAAATGGACCTAGTAAGTTCCCTTGAAAGGGAAACCTCTCCTCCTCGAAAAGGGGATCTCAAAACCCCTTTTATAGATAACCCACACAGCCATGTCACCTCGTCACACGGTCGTGCCTCTCAAGCACGGATGTGCCATGAGAAGTCGCAAGAAAAGGACACGGTCGTACCCAAGGGACACGACCATGCCCAAGGGGCATGACTCAATCGTGGGGAATAATATGAAGTGTGATGCGGTCGTGCCTTTTGTCACGACCTGGTTGTGCTTGTTGTTGGAATTCTTTGAGTCCATGGCTAGAAGAAGACACGGTCATGCCCTTGGGTATAGCCCGACCGTGGAAGTTTGGATTAGAAAAGGGGAACTGCTGAAGAGGCACGATCGTGCCTTTGGGCACGACCTACCCATGGGAGCTTCTAAACGTCTGGTCATAGGTGACTTCAGAGACACAGTCGTGCCCTAGGGCACGACTATGCCTTGGCCAATGAAGGCACAATCCATGCTTGTTGAGTTTAGCTCCCTAAGTTTGCTCCAATATTTATTTTTGCTCCGTTTTAGCTCCAAATTATGTCCTATCAGTGAAAATACAAAGAGACTATATCTCCGAACTAAATGGGTAAAAGCAAGATAATATAATAAAATAGGGTGTGATAATGTAGATCATACTTAGTGAAATACAAGTAGACATGCAATAAATAATGCCTAAAGGCATATATAATCTACGCACATCATGAATCTAGTTATCTCGACAATCGAAGTCGAATGAGTTCACGAGAATGAGAGAGAGAGAGTGAGAGCTAAGAGCAATTGAGAGAGAGAGAGAGAGAGTTGAGAAATCTGGATTAGGGGAATAATTTTAGGACTTCGATTTCTCTACAATGATTATTGATACCCTAAGTATTGTTCACTTTCCTACCTCTATGTTTCCTCGCATGTAGGGTGACTTATCCTAAATTACCGATATGAATTTGGGAGGATTATACTAGTATGCCTAGCCAAACTCGATGCCTCTTTACATGGCGATAAAGTCAGAATGTCTACTTAAACGGATTACCCCTATCACGTGGGCTCCACAATACATCTAGACTATCTCCTATACTCCATGACATCTAATTAGGGTAAACCAATTAAGATTTATGATAGTTGTCCCTTTATAGAAAATCAGCCTTCATTCAAGGTGATAATGCTAGTCCGCTAAATGGATTACCCCTATCACGTGGGCTCTACGGCTCATCTAGATCATCACCTCTACATGGTGACCGACTCTCCACATCCCAAGCATTAAAAGAATACAAAATTATGCAGAAAAAAGTAATAAACATGTCATTCAATAGAGAAGGTAGACAAATACTTAGTTCATGCATCAACAGTTACATCGTAGCTACTTCTTACTCCTAGAATCTGGAGAACTACTTCATAGAGAATGAAAGATAATTGAAAGACATTGAATCTAAGCAATTACAACTCAAAACATAAAGTTGAGAGATGAGAAAGATTAGCGAGGTGAATGTCGGTGTCTTCGGATGAAATCTAAGCTCCGATGGTGAACGAATCATCGCGGCGGCTGTGAAAATGGTGTTCTAGAGTTCCCTAGAAAGGGAAGAACCCTCCTCCCCTAATTAGGGGGCTTCTTAGGCCTTTTATAGCCCTTCCAATTGTTAAAAATGGTTGAAAAATAACTCAGCCACAAAGGAGCAAACCCGCGGCACTACCCTCCCGTGTTGGCCTCGACCAGCAATTGAGGCCAAGGCACAACCGTGCATAAAAGGCACAACTGAGCCATGTTGGTCGTGGCAAGAACTCTGGGCTAAGGCACGGTCGGGCCATGTTGATCTGGTAGCTTTTCGGGGAAGAGGCATGGTCAGACCGTGTTCATCTGGTTGGAGGAAAACTTAAGATTGTTAGTCTCTGGGTGAGGCACGACTGGATCATGTTGGCCTTTGGAGACTTGTTTGCACTTCGTTCTTTGGTTAATTTCACCCGGAGGAACATGCCCGTGTCTTGGGACATGACAGAACATGTTCCTTGCTGTGACTCCTCATTCTAAACCTTTGAATGCTCCATTTTTGTTCCGAAAATGCTTCCTATCAATAAAAATAAGAAAAGAGAAGCTCTCCGAACAAAAAGAGTAAAAGTAATGAAAACACTAAAAAGAAGATGCATGTATGCAAAATATGCTCATGAAATACAATAAAATGTATGCTAAACAATACTAAAAAATACGTAAGAAATACACTCATCAGTGAGCGGATTCGATAACATGAAATTTAATTACTCTGAACTCTTTCTTTAACCACTAGAAACTTTATGTCGATGTGTTTAGACTTCGACAAACTGCGGTTATTCTTGGAATATAATTCTGTAGCTTTATTATCATAGTTGATCTTCAATATCCTATCAATGTCCTCACTTATCTATAACCCTGTGATGAAGTTCTGCATCCATATCACATGGTTGGAAACTTCGTAGCAGACTTTAAACTCTGCCTCCATAGTGGAAGTGGCTATTAGCGTATATTTGATGTTTTTCATGATATAACCCCTCTCGTCAATATGAAGACATAACCTGAGGTGGACCTCCTACTATCTAAGTATCCAGCAAAATCAGAGTCTGAATATCCAATGATCTCCAAATGACTTGATCTTCGATATGTGAGCATGTAATCCTTCATTCCTTGCAAATACTATATAACCTTTTTTACAGCTTTCCAATGCTCTTGTCCAGGGTTACTCAAATATCTTCCCAACATCCCCACAATGTATGCAAGATCTAGACGCGTATATACTTGAGCATACATCAAACTCCCTACTATCGATTCATAGGGAAATTGCTGCATTTTTTTATCTCAAGTTCATGGCGTGGACATTGCTGCAAGCCAAGTCTATCACCTTTTGACACAGGTGTGTCACTAGGAGCACAATTCTGCATGCCTAAGACAAATGATGCATCACCAAGATCCTTCATTTCAAATTCACTTGATAGAAATGACTTAGTTTCTAGCAGCAAACTCTTATCATTGTTTGCCAACAATATATCATCCATATACATAATAAGTATAATAAACTTGCTCCCACTGAACGTGATATACAAACATTGATCATCTGGATTATCCTTAAAATCGTATGAAGTAACCACTTGATCAAACTTTTGGTACCATTAACGAGATGTCTGCTTTAATCCATAAATAGACTTCTTTAGTCTACATACTAGGTGTTTTAAATCTTCCGATTCAAAGTTCTTCGGTTGCATCATGTATATACCATTGACGAGATGTCTGCTTTAACCCATAAATAGACTCCCTTAGTTTACATACTGGTGCTTTGAATCTTCTGATTCAAAGTTTTTCGGTTGCATCATGTATATAGTTTCCTCAATGTTTCCATTGAGAAACACAGTCTTAACGTCTATTTGGTGTAGCTTAGGTCAGAATGAGCTATAAGTGCTATGATTATCCTAAGGGAGTCTTTTGTCAAAACTGACGAAAAAGTCTCCTTATAATCAATGTCCTCCTTCTGAGTGAATCCCTTGGCGACTAGGCGTACAATATACTTTTCGACATTGCCATGCAAATCATGTTTGATTTTAAATATCCATTTACAACCAACAGGTTTAACACATTTAGGCAATTTGACAAGTTCTCAAACATCATTATTCACCATAGACTTCATCTCTTCCCTCATGGCTTCGATCCATTTTTTAGATGAGTGCATTGTTTGACTTCTTGGAAAGATGTGGAATCATCTTCCAACCCTATGTCAAACTCATGCTCTTGGAGATATACATAATCATAAGATATCATGGATCTCATATTGGAGAGGACATAGAAATATCGTGGTCAATTATCCCTTCCGGTTGTATATCTTCAACTATATGTGGGATGATGATCATTTCACTATCAGCTGCATTAGCAGTTACTATATTAGGATCATCAATGTTCTCCTTAGATGATATTTTCCTAACTTTATCGCTCACATCTCCTCAATAAATTTGGCATTACCCGTCTCGAAAATGGATCTACTCAAGGAGTTATAAAACTTGAAGCCTCTCAAGTTTTCAGAGTATCCTACAAAATGATAGTTAACGGTTCTTAAATCCAATTTTCTTTCATTAGGCCTGTAGTACCTAGCCTCAGCTAGACAACCCCAGACATGTAGATGCCTAAGACTAGGTGTTCTACCTGTTCACAACTTGTATGAGATTTTCATTACTACCTTACTAGGAACTCCGTTGAGTAAGTAAACCATGATCTTGAGTGTCTCACCCCATAAAGACTTTGATAGAGAAGAAAATATAATCATACTTCTCACCATGTCTTTTAGGGTTCGGTTTCATCGCTCTAGTACATCATTCTACTGAGGGATCCTAGGCATGGTGTATTATAGCACGATTTTGTACTTTGTAAGGTTATTTGCAAATGGTCCAGGACATTGTTCACCTGATCCATCAAACCTACCATAGTATTCACCATCACAGTCTGATCTAACAGCCGTAATCATCTTGCCAAGTTAATTTTCAAATTCGACTTTAAAGGTTTTGAACATGTTCAAGGATTGCGACTTCTCATGAATAAGGTATAAGTATTTATATCGGGAATAGTCATCTATAAAGCTAATAAAGTATGATTAACCATTCCAAGAAGTTTTAGAAAACGATCCATATATATCCGTATGTATCAACTCTAAGACACCATTACTCCATCTTAACCCTTATTACTTTTATTAGTCATTTTCCCCTTGATACATTCATTGTGTTAGGAACGAAAAAATTTAGATATCTTCACAATGGTATGATATTGTCCACTTTGGGCTTAGGCCCTCATGGTTTTGCTCTTGGACTATACCCAAAAGGTCTAATACCAATGGAGATGTCTTTCTCTTATAAGCTCATGATCTTTCCCATGTGTTTTCAATATGAAACTTTGTTTACAACGTTGCAACCCCAACACATTGCAGATTTCAAAATCTGATATATCAAGGGAATCGAGAATTTCTAGTGATATTAACCTTTCTAGGCATTGTTTAGAGATATACTCTAAATGCCTATGCCACAACATGGATGAATTTTAATTTGTCACACCACGCTTCACACCTATACTATGCATCACAATATTATCCGTATGTGTTTCAATGTCCAATCTATATAGTTTGTCAATTAAGGAATCAGTATTACACAAAATAAAATTATGAAAAATACTAAACTTTCTATTTCCAAATGAACAAGTGTATCTAGATTTATCCAAACATGAAATAGAAATTAAGTGTCGTTTAGATGAAGACACTACAAATGTATTTTCCAAATTCAAAAGTATATTATTCCCTAAACAAACTCTAAAGACACATATTGCCTCTACTTTCGCCTTCTTGTCAGTTCTAGTATAGATGAATCTTTTAGCATCAATTGACATTCGACTCCTGAGGTAATCTTGTATAGTTACACTTATGTGAGTAGTTACACCAGTATTTATCCACTAAGTGTTATTAGGTACAGTAGCTAGGTTGACTTCAGAACTAACAAAGTTGAGAAGTATACCTTTCTTGACATGCCAGTTGACATATCTGGGGCAATCCTTTTTCATATGCATTTCTTTTTACAAAAGTAACAAGTTGGGTCCAGATGATGTTGCTTTTGCACCTTATGCCTTGATGCCCCCAATCACTGTAAGTTGTTTACCCTTACTTTTACTTTTATCCTTTCTCTTCTTCTTGTTCGAATACTAAGATGAGAATGCAAAGTGAGCACTATAAGATGTATCATGCCTCAATCTCTCTTCCTCCTATACATATTGAGCTATGAGCTCATTCAGTATCCACTTCTCCTTTTGAGTGTTATAACTTATCTTAAAAGAAGTGAACTGTATAGGTAGAGAGATTATGATTAGATTTACAAGTACGCTTTCGAACATTTCCAACTTTAGTGTCTTAAGCCTTGTAACTAAATTTGACATCTTCATGATGTACTCCCTTATGCTACCCTTCCCATTATACCATATGAACACTAACTTCATGAGAAGTGTAGTAGTGTCAACCTTTTCGTTTGAAGCGAATCGGTCTGCTAACTCCCTAATGAAGGTTTTAGCATCCTCATTCTCAGTTATTAAACTCCTAAGTTATTCCGGAATGGATATCTTTATGATCATTAGACTCATGCGATTTGATCACTCCTACTTGTCATAAATCACCTTTTGATCCACAGTGGAATCATTAGTCAAAGGTGCAAGGCGATCATGTCTAAATGCAAAGTCTATATTCATGCAGCCTAATAAAATAGTAATATGTTCTTTCCATTATCCAAAGTTTGTGCCAGTAAATACATAGATGTTGTTCAAATTAGCAAACATGAGAGCACTACATAAATAAAAGCAAAAAATAGCTCAATTTAACTAGACAAAGCATGTATCTTTATAGTTGTGCAGTAACATAATGCAACAAACAAAACATGCAATTTTATGAGCATTAGTTGAGATACCTTGTTCAACATTATATTATGTTTTTGACTAAATTGTAACTTGCTAGTGGTATTCTTTAAATAACTCATAACTTCTTTTATCTACCATACAATGCACCTTCCTTTGGGCCGACACGCTATACGCATGATTAACCTTATATATGAGGTTCCTTAGTTAGCTTATGTTTTTTAGCATCACTCACAATACCCTTAACTGGCCACATAGTGCTCCTTCCTTTAGGTCAACGCACTACTCGCATGATCAAGAAGTTTAACTTAATTTGTAAGCTTCCTTAAACATACATCCGGCATAAGAATAATTTTCCTTTGGGCCAATCACCCTTAGCATGAATATACATCCCTCTACACTAATACTCCTAGCCTCCCCAATAGTTCTCTCTTTGGCGATAGTATAGGTTCGACGTAAACAGCAAGAACGAGGAAGAATACAAAAAAAAAACTGCTGAAAACTTAGCTAAATTCAGTTATCAATAGATTGGTGTCAGTTACCAATCGATTAATACTCTTGTCAATCATTTTCCAATAGGCGACAATCGATTGATACCCTTATGTGTCAATTCCTGGACATACTAATCGATTTCCCACCATTGGCAATCGATTGGTACACAGCAGTCGAGTTCTCTGATCGACTCGAAAGGCTTTTGTTCGCAAGTTCATCCACCCCATTCGATTGGTGAATATTTTTAATCGATCCACTAATCGATTTGGAGACCTTCTGTGGATAATCCAACAAATAACAATCGATTGATACTTATGACAATCGATTCTGAGACCTTCTGTATCCGACCCAGGTCAATTGACTCCTTATGACAATCGATTGGTGTTAACCAATCGATTAACCTAATCGACTTGGAGACCTTCTATGCACAATCCTAGGTTTACCAATCGATTGGTCCTCATGACAATCGATTAGTGAACAACAATCGATCGCCCAATCGATTCTAGCCTTTTCTGTGCATGATTCTGGACATCCCAATCGATTGATCCTTATGGCAATCGATTGGTGAACACCAATCAATCAACCCAATCGACTTGGGAGCATTTTGTGCCCAAATTTGTGCTTATCAATCGATTGGTGAACTATATCAATCGATTGATAGCTGAAAATATGATTTTATGAACGCGATTTTTCAGCTCAAAAAAACCCTAAAATCGTGTTGTCGATCGCGTTCTGCGCGGATAATGCGAAAAACTCGATCCATAGGTTAAATCCTAACCTATCCATTCTACATTCGATGGATATACATCAATTTCGCTCATCCAAATGAAATCAAATGCGGAAATAATGCATATTTACCAAATCATTGAAAATAATCCTTACATCTTAAAAGATTATGATAAGTTAATCCTAAGTTCTGATACCAATTGAAAAAATTGTGATACATCAAAACAAAACTAAAGGATGCATCTACAATAGGATCTAGCTATCATTAATCATAAGGCAAAATCGAAATCGATACAATAGCAAACCGAATGTTAACTTGAGTTCATAGCTAATGTCATTGTATTTCTTACTTATTGCCAGAGTTTCTACAAAGCAGCTGAAGTCTGCTGCAGGATTAGGCGGAAACCAAAGCTTGGTCTCAATGGAGAAGAGTCCAAGGACGAAGAAGCTCTCTAAACCCTCTTGATTCTAGATGCCCAAACCAAAGGAAGTTTCTTCCTTATATACTAGCCCATCATGTATGGATCATCCACCTTAAAGATTATTCATTATTAATAGCCCATTAATATTAATGAATCGGGTTATTAGATCTACATCCATTAATCTAAACCCCCTTTATATACAATGAAGTATTAGATCACTTAGTTAGAGTTTAGTTTCCTTAATGATAATTAGTTATGTGTGTATTAATCAATTATAAACCCATACTATGGAGATCCAAGTCCACCAATATAGACTTAATCTTTCAACTAACAATTCCATGTCGGAGTTGCCATCGTTAAGAACTAATGAACCTTTAGATTGGAGGAGTTTGTCTCGATAAGAATATTCATGATAGAGGATGCTCCCGTGACCCGAGTGCACTGTCTTGAGGACGTTCCCAGTCAGGATGCTCTTGTAGCATCACCTGCTACTTCGAAATTCCTAGTTAAGGATATTCTCAAAGTGAGTGCATGATTAAAATCTTATGTGATTTTTTCGAGAATGTTCCTAGTCGAGGATGTTTCTAAAGTGAGTACACGATTGAAGTCCTATATGATTTTTTTCGAAGATATTCCCAATTGAGGATATTTTCAAAGTGAGTGTACGATTGAAGTCCTGTGTGATCTTTCCAAGATGTTTCTAGTCGAAAATATTCCTAAAATAAGTACACGATTGAAATCCTATGTGATTTTTCTAATAATATTTTTAATCGGGATATTTTCAAAATGAACGTAATATTGAAATCTTGTATGATCTTTTTTAGAATATTCTTAATTGGGGATATTTTTAAAATAAGTTCACGATTGAAAATATTCTTAGTTGGGGATATTTCTAAAATAAGTTTACGATTGAAATCTTGTACAATATGCTATTGAGATATCTTGGCATATGCCGATCAAATGCGTAACTTGTGTGACGTGCTTTTTCGATGACATACTTTTCGCGTGGCTAATATTCCGGATGAATATTGTGAGGTATATCATATACTAAATCTCTTTTGCAGTTTGTTTATGTACGAACTCTAGGCGAAATAATATTCCTTATTGAATTCTTTTATACTAATCCTCGTTTGTACTTATTTATGTACGAACTCCCGGCGGAAAAATAGGGGAAGTGAGAGTTAGAGTTCGAAAGAAGCCAGGGAAGGGAAAGTAGTGCAGTATAACAATGGCAGGTGACCGATACGTTATTGTTGATTTTTATTATCGTTATGTGCGGGTGAGAGTGCAAGATTAGACAGGATGAGAGAGTAAATATAATCGAAAAAATCAAGCCGAATACATTTTCGATGATAAATTAAAACAAACTACACCTTTAATGATTTTTTTTATAAAAAAAAAATCATGACGCGCGCACAATCAAAGTCTACAATGATTCTCTTCTACATCTACAACAGCGAACACAGACAGCAATGCAACTTAATTTAATCATTTAAAAGTTGAGCAATAAGAGATCATTATTGTATGTTTGGTAATCGAATTAAAACAGGCGATCTGTTCTTCCTTCGTTCCCAGGACTTACTGTTTAAGTCCGCTGAAGCATTCTCATATAGAAGAAAAAACAGTGACCGTCTCCACTAAATCTCTGCCCCTTTGTTCGTCTCTCCAGACTAGAGATCGAGATCGAGCATGGGGTGCTTCCTCGATGTGTTGCGCTGCATCTTATTCTGCGGAGATGACGACGACGCTTTCGACCGATTAAACTCGAGGAGCAGCAGCAACACCACCAGCCGCTGTAGAAACTACCATCGCGTCGAGGATTTTCCGATACGATCGCCGTTGCGTCCTACAAATTCCTCATTGTCGGAGTCGTATTCTTCAACTACCACCTTACTGTATCCGTGCAAGCCTTCAAGGGCTTCTCCACCGTTAAATGCTTCTGTTTCTCCGTCCCCCTCTTTGCTAACTAGGTTTTCCACCGCCTCCGGTCCTCTCCCATCGAAGCAGCCTAACGATTCTGCCCCAAAAGTTTCTTCCGGGTACTCTTCCGGAGCTTTCCGATCTTCTTCTTCCCCACCGAAATCGAAGACTTTGCCTTTCAGTCCACAGTCTTCTTCTCGCCCATCGGAATCGAAGACTTTACTTTTCAGTTCACAGTTCCAACAGGCTGATGCCAGTAGGAGATCGCCGGGAACAACCACGAGCAAGCAAAAACACACGCCTGACGCAAGAGACGGAAATCCTGAACTGAATGGGAAGACTTCTGCCAAGGTGCCTGATTCCACTCACATTTCGGTCATGCATCAGGCCTCGACAAAGCCCTCTAAACCCTCCTTAAATGCTTCTGCTTCTCCTTTGACCTCTTCAATCTCATCCAAACTTCCTGTAGTCGCCGATCCTCTTTCATCGAAGTGCTCTTCTGTACTCTCTGCCTCATCATTGCATGGGCCTTTCAAAAAACGCACACTCGCTGAAAGATACGAGATTCCTGAGGATATCGAGGTGCTGATCAAGAACGATAAGTTGCCTGCAATGATGCCATTAACCCCACACAGTTATGCTGATTATTTCCGTATTTTGCTTTACGCAGAAGAGTATGAACTCGAGGTACTCTCTTGTCACAAAGCGAATCCTCATTTCTTGGCAGTACTATTACGAAGGTTGATCATTTTTCTAACAGTTTAAGCTTTTGAGGTTATCACTTCTGAATCAAATATTGTTAACATGCTTGCAAAAAAAAAAAAACACTATGTGGTTGGGGGAAAAGGTGTTTACTTCTTATTTGCAAGAGCAAAGGTGATCTATAATCTTGTTCAAATTATAGGAGGGATAAGTTGATGAGTCAAATCATGAGAAACTCTTAGAAAGTGTGAGAAGAATAAGATATGGAAAATGAATTATTGAAACATAATTTGACTATATTCTCAAAAGATCAACTATAGATTCTTTCTAAAAGAGATAACTAACCGACAAATATTGAGAAAGGAATATGTTTATGCTCATTTGCACATAACTTTTCATTGACAAAAGGTTTGTGATAGACTTTCTACATAGTTATTATGGTGGATTTTAGAGGAAATATATAGCAATTATATCAATGTAATGAATGCTATAAGAATAATAATATAATTATTAGTGTAAGGGATATTGAAAGAAAAAAATAGTTTCCTATAATATAGGTTGAATAGAGCACGACATTCATTCATTAGGCATAACAACTCAGAGTTTATCCTATATATAGAACAAAGGGAGCCAAAGTGAATGCAAGAGATACAACGCTATGCAGATAAAGATCTTTGGATAAAAATTATGTAAGAAGAGATGAAATCTCTTTACGGTGAATAACATATGATTTTGTCGAGTTGCCACATGATATATAATCTATAAAAACAAATGGGTGATTGAGTTGAAGAAAGGTCACAATAAGTTGTTTCGGTGCAAGCTCAATCAATGGTAAATCAAAGAAGGGCATCGTCTTTGTTCAAATCTTTTTTCCACTTATGAAGATAACATCTATTCAAGTTGTGTTGTGTCTGGAAACTAGCTTGAATCATGAGCTTGGACAGTGTGATGCCAAGTTCGCTTTCTTGCAAGGACTTTGAGTAGGAGATATATATGGAGAAGCCATATGAATTTTAAGATAAGAGGAAGAAACGTACGGTTGAAGAAGAGCTTGTAGGGTCTATAGCATACGACTAAAGGTAGACTCCCGTTTGCTAGCTTAGGCTACTAAAGAGAAGATTTTGATTCATGTGTATATTTTAGATTTATACTCACATGGTAATCTTGATATCCTATTCCTCTATGTGGATGATATGTTAATAATATGGTATGATAGTATTATGGTTGATTAGTTGAAGAAAGAGTTAGTAGATCATATAATATATAGAATTTGGTGCTAACCATATGTATGCTAGGTATGGAAATTTCTCAAGATAGAAAAGCTAGACAGTTGTGGCTCTTATAAGAGAAATATGTTGAACAAGTTTTAGAAAGGTTCAACACAAATATGCTGAGGCAGTCACAACTCTCTTATCCAGTCATTTTAAGTTGACTAAATGTACTAGTGAGATCTCAGAAGTAGAGATGGCCAAGGTTTAAAATCTCGACCCGTGCCGAGGTTTCGGTGTCAGACCGGAACGATACGGTTTCGGTATCGTATCGTGCC
>JBBUKS010488059.1:0-15681 GCA_038050645.1 Hedychium gardnerianum
TGCTGCCGGGAGAACGTAGCTCACGCAACAAAGGTATAAACTCTCATAATCCCTTAGTATACGGTTTCCTTCGCATGAATCTTCTGAAGGATCTTGATTTTATTCCGCTGCGCTTATGTTGTTTTTGCGCTCAAGATCCTAGCAGATAGATCTATTGGATCTTACTACAAGAAGACAAGGTGACACTTGGTTTGCTGCAAAACGGCTCTATAGTCAATCTAGATCTAATATAGCTAGAGAAAATGCTTGATGCTAAACATAACTATAGAATATCCATCGGAGAGGGCAAACAACAATAAAAACAACAAAGAGGCATGCAATAAAGGTTTGCGCTCATGGCAACAGCAAGGAGTGTGCAACGTAAATTGATAGTGGAAGTCCCGGTGGGTCAGGGAGCTGAACACTATGCAAAGCTAAAGTCCTAGAGGTACCAGGCAAGGTAAATTGAGTTTTGAGCAACACGTGTTGTTCGAAACCTCCAACTTATATTAGTATTTTTTTTGTGCACCAACTCCACATCACAAAAAACTACTTGGCATTCCATGCGACCGGATAGAATCCGGGTGACCAGGTGGAGATAAGTTCTGATTGATCTAGTCCAAAACTTCTAGGAGACCAAAGCGAGGTGCAGGCAACCTCGGTGTCCGGGCAACCATAGCAGCTTACAGGCAACTGGAGAAAATGTGATCCCGGAGGAGACGGTCAAGATAGGCATTTAACCAAGCTTCAGGCACTCAGAGAGATTCCAGGCGACCAGAGCCCGCGAAGCTATCCTGATCCAATGTCGAAGTGGATCAATTTTGCAACCGAGTCAGCATACTTAATGTGATCGGACCGGAAGAGTCAACGTTTGGTTGGGCTCTATAAAAGGAGACTCAAAGCACTTGTTTTTTTCATTCACTGCTTCTAATACTTCTTCTAAGTGTTCGTCTTCTTTCGTTTGTGTGCTGACGTGCTGTGCTTGTGCTCTTCAAAGATCAACTTACAACTTAGGTTTGTAATTTCTATTACTTTTGTGTTGTCGTACTTTTCATTATTATTTGTGCTTAAATCTAAATTCTTATTAAAGGGTTTCTTCACCTCTAGAAGTTTTTCGAAAAGGAGATCTTTATAAAGAATTTGCAATTTTATTAACTTAAAGTTTGTCATATTGATTAAGTTTGATCTTGCATGTTTAGATTTGGTTAAAGAAACTTATTATGTTTAGTTAAGTAATTCTTATTTTCGCTACGTATTCTGATTGTCTATTTATTTGTTAAACTATCAACTCGTAAAATTGTATATGCTATTTGCCCTGCCCCCCTCTAGAGTAGACACGATCCTACAAAACCTTCCTTTACTGCTTCTTAAATCTTAAGTAAGAATTATCTAACAAAAGCGATGGGGAGTGAATATAATTCAACTTCGGTAGCTGTCTTTTGACTCCAATATATTCTTCAAACGTTCATCCCTTTTAATTGACTATGCATTGGAATGATGAAGAGTGAACCGAACAGCTCAATAAAAGTACAAATTAAGAAAGAAACAGAATCTGATCTATAACCTAAACAGAGCTACAGAGATCCATCTTTTCATATCCAAACCATAGTGACGTGGGAATCAGTCAATCAAATAAACCCCCATCTAGACTTGGAAATTCAGTAGAGAGAGAGAGAGAAGAAAGCACCTGCGTCATAGAACACACTGGTCTTGTGCTGGATCGCGTTGGGAGATGCGATGGCAGTGGCGTCCGTCGTTCCACAAGCTCCCCGAAACCCACAAGCGATGGCTGACCAGAAGCCGCAGCTCTGCCCCATCGCCACCTCCTCCCCCGCGAGCGCAGCGAATACGGCTATCAGAGGGGAATCGAAACGCAGGAAGTAAAACGCGAGGATTCCATGCCAAAGAGGAAGAACGGCGAAGCAGATGGAAGGAAGAAGAGAAGGGGAATTGGGGGAAAGAATTGATAGAAAAGGTGAAGTCGTCGTCGGTTGCCACCACCATTATCGCGGTATATGCGAAAAAAAGCGGCTTTTCTTTATTTGTTCATTTTCCCCCTTATTTCGAAAAGAAATAAGAAAAAAAAAAGAGAGAGAAGGTGGTATACGGAGATCAGTCAATTCGCGCGTACTTGGGCTTGCTCCCTTCCACTCTGTTCCTTCCCGACTTCGTCCGCCCCCAATTCTTTTTTTTTTCTTTTCCCATTACCAACGGGACCAGAAGAGTTTGCACACCGTACTTTTATATTTATTAAATTATATACTTTTTCTATTACTGAATCTTAAAATATATATTTTAAAAATCAACATGACTATAATACTTTTCCTATTACTGAATCACTACTTTGATACTATATAAATTTTAAAATTAATATTATAATAATATTAATATTGTTTTTTAAAATATAATATCACAATAATCAATAGGAGGGATAAAATAGAAAACAAATTTGCACCCTTTGATCCATTACTATTGTTACTTTCTTTTGAGTTTCTATTATTCACCTTGTATCAAAAAATAATTAGCTATTTGAGGCTCTCTCTATCTCTTAGAGATTTTTTATAGTGATTTTTTTTTAGAACAAATGTTATAGGAGAAATATCTCGATCCCACCGCTCCTAGATATTCGCAAAGTCAGGGAGAGCAGAACTCTGCGGGTATTTACAATTAAAGTAAAAGTTTTAAAAATATTATGGCCTTCTATTAGTCTAACATTTTATATTTTTAGTATATAATTTTTTAAATGGTTAAATTTTAGTGAACGAATATAATAATTAATTTGAGGGTAAACAATAATTAATTTGAGGTTATATCCCGCGTTCCCGCCGGACCAAGCTGTCGTGAAGAGCTTTTTTTCTCCTTGCGGGATGGCAAAAGACGAAGCGTTCGTCCCAACGTTTTCATCGATTCATTTTAGAATTAATACGGAGGAGATAAATCACGAGAATTAATTTAGTTAGTTCGAACAGTGACTAATACATTGAGAAGGACAAAAACTTAGTTATTAGTTAGGATTTGACTCTCAAATTTTATAATAATAATACCTCATATATTAATCATCAATTCATCTCAAAGAGACTTTTTTTTTTCTCTTTAACTCAATGCGATGGTAGGAAGGGTTCGGTACAATGAAGTTTTTTATGATGGTAAATTAAAAAGTGTTTATAGTGAGTAGTCCGGAAAAATCTAACATTCGTTGCATATCTCATGGGAAAAATCTTTAGAATTACGAATCCAATTGTAAATATTTAGATAATAACTTAATATTTTTTTATTATACCGTAGCTTCGATATTATTGCGATGATTTTACATTTGGAAGATATATGTTTTTGGTGTTATAATGTCATGAAAATGTGTTAAATTATCATCCAAACATTTAAGATTCGATTTTTAACTACGACATATTTATAAGATTTTTTTTTCATAAAATAAGGTGTGTAATTATGAGATATTAAACTTTTGAGTTGTTTGTCATGAACTTGACGGTAAATGAAATTTTTTTGTAAAATCAAATCGATTATGCCTAGATTCGATGTTATCTAATTCAATATCATTAACTATTTGCCTCTGGAATTATGATGCAGCGGAAGGACACTAAGTTACCACCTAAGTATTTATGGTTCAATTTTTAGCTACGATATATTTATAGGAATTTTTTCTTTAAATGAAATATGCAATCACGGGATGTTTGATTTTTAGATCGTCCATCGTGAGTATTTTCAAATTTATCATGCTGACCAATGAAAACTTTAATGAAATCAAATTGATCACTCCATATTTGATGTTATCTTATTCAAATCATTAATTATTTATCATCGGAATTACGGTATAAATGTTAAATTATATATTCATGATTTAATCTTAGCTATAGTTAATTTATAATTTTTTAAAAATGAAATATATAAATACTAAACTTCTAAATAATTTATAATTTTAATCGCCCAGATTCAAATATTATTTGATTTTTAATATCAGAATAATTCATCCCAGATTTTTTAGGAAGCTGGCTCCATGCTTTCGTGCAAGAAAGCATTTCATTTGTCCGTGATATTTAAAAAAAAAACGAAGGGCTCGATTTGCGTTCGAAAATATTGATGGAGGACAATGATCCGGAGGCCTCTGCGCCGGAGCCTCCGACATCTCAAGCGACTCCATGGCCGCATGGTCGTCCAAGGCTTCAACTCCCAACGGACGCCGCTCAGGGATCTCCTGCTCTCCGTCGTCTCCTCCTCCGAGGGCCGAGACATCAATATGGATTACGCCCACAAGGTGTTCGCTCAAATAGCTGTGCCAGACCTGTTCATGTGGAACACCATGCTTCAAGGCTTCGCCCGCAGCTCCCACCCCATGCGCGCCTTCTCCTTCTATTCCCGGATGCTTCGCGCGAACGTCAGTCCTGATGTCTACACCTTCCTTTTCTTGCTCAAGGCTTCCTCCAAGTCGTCTGCGGCGGCAGCAGGAACCCAGTTCCACGCCGTCTGCACGAAGCTCGGCTTTGATTCTGACGCATTCGTAAGGAATTCTCTAATCAATTTTCACGCGTCTTGCGGGGATTTGATCGTGGCAATGGCTCTCTTCGACGGCCCTGCCCGAAGAGACGTCGTCGCTCGAACCGCCGTCATACGGGGACACGCCGCCAGAGGCGATCTCACCGTCGCCCGCCAGCTGTTCGACGAGTCGCCTTACAGGGACGTGGTCTCCTGGAACATAATGATCGCTGCATATTCGGCGCGAGGGGAGATGGACACAGCCAGAGAGATGTTTGACGCAGCTACTGATCGGGATGTGGTGTCTTGGAACACGATGATTGCAGGGTACGTGCAACGTGGATTGCATGGGCATGCAATGGAGGTCTACGAAGAGATGCGGGCGGAGGGATGGCAGCCGGATGAAGCAACTATTGTGAGCTTGCTGTCGTCGTGCTCCCTCTCCGGCTCGCTGGACCTGGGACAGAGGATACACTATTCCATTCTGGAATCCTCAAGCTCAAGGGCTGGCCTTAGCTTGCTTCTGAATAATGCATTGATAGGCATGTATGCAAAATGTGGGCGCATAGACAAAGCACTAGAGATGTTTGAAAGACTGTCGGAGAGGGACGTTTGGACGTGGAACTCGGTCATCGGCGGTCTAGCTTTCCATGGCCGGATAGTGCAGTCAATTACTCTATTTGAGCAGATGCGGGCGACTAAAGTGTTGCCAAATGATATCACATTTGTCGCTGTATTGTCTGCGTGTAGTCATGGCGGGATGGTGGACGAGGGCCGGAGATACTTCTCTCTGATGAGAAATGAGTACAGAATCGAACCCAACGTCAAACACTTTGGATGTGTGGCAGACATGCTCGGACGTGCTGGTTTCTTGGCCGAAGCATTCGAGATCGTTGAGTCGATGAAAGTCGAGGGGAGTGGGATAGTATGGAGGAGTCTTCTTGGAGCTTGCCGAGTTCATGGTGACATTGAGCTTGCAGAATATGCGAGGAAGAAGATCATTGAGATGCATGAGGATTCAAGCGGGGACTATGTCTTGCTCTCAAATGTGTATGCCTCGACAGGCAAGTGGAGATGTGTGGAGGCAGTGAGGAGGTCAATGGATCAAAAGGGACTGAGGAAAGCAGCTGGTCATACTCTTGTATAGCTTGGATCAGATAATTGCAAGGTAAACAACTAAATACATGCTGAGAAACCTTTTGCCTATTTAAATTCGATTGCCACTTCGATCTTTGAAATTGTTTCTGGTAGGATCATCATCATACATTACACCTGGTCAATGTTTTTGATCGTATTGAGCATTATGTTCTTTAGCATTGTTTTCTCTCAACCTGGTTTAGCTTTTAGAACTTGTCTACAAGTTTCTCTGTGTCTGTTTGTCTACAATTTAATGGATGATCACTCAAGGAGTCTACGCATAGCGATGGTCAATTGCGAAGGGATTTTCAATTTGCTTTTTGATGAGTATTTGATCAACATTCTTCTCCTTCTCATATGATGACCACCCTTGAAGGGGTGACAAGAGTTTTATCGACGTTGTTAGGAAGGAAGCCAACATAGAACTAGCACCTCCTTCACTATGTATATGAGGGAAAGTCACGAGCACAAAATAAAAGTTTTATGCTCTTGACAGCTTCGATCCACCTAATCTATAGGGGTGCACGAATCAAATTTGTAACAAATTTTAAACTTTCTTGGTGTCATTCATGCCTCTAGTTTGCTTAGCGATCCCAATCAAGGTTTGAAATCTCATTCACAACCAAGGTTTCGGTCCTCTATGGAACAAGGTGAACCAAACATGTCAAGTGTTGGTATGTTGGATGTGTCAAACAATAGAAGAAGAAAAGGGGAAAGAGCACGAGAGAAACGGATGGAGTTGAAGCTTCATTGACATTGCGGACCTTAAAGGACTCACATCGATCATGGTTTGCCAACATACGTCGCTTCAATCAAGTCATGGAATCTTCACCAACCCCACCATGTCATGTAAGCTTCGCCGACCTCCAAGGAAGCCTCTGAATATGACTGATGCATTCGAGTCAGCTAACATAACAAAAAGTTTTGCTTGACAACCACAAATCAAGATTTTTAATCCATGAACCTAATCACTAAATATGGCTCCTTTACCAAAACCAACCTCTTTTAGCTCATCAGCCACAGATCAAGAAGTGCCCTCCCCTAACACAGCAGTTGGACCCTTAACAACATATCAAATAAAACTCATCTCTTTGCACCTGTCACTTAGCCTCAGATGTGCCAACTGACCTAGGGAAATGATTAATTGAAGCATAAAGTTACTACTATCCCACATTACAAGATCAGAAACTGTAAGTGTACCAGTTGAAATATCCTGACTAAAGAGGGAACATGTTGCGTTTAAGATTTACGGTTTAGGGTTTTAAGTTGATTTTAAGACGGTTAATGGGGGATTACATGTTGCGTTCTTGTGAAGAGCCAGATGCATCAAAAGAGAAGGAACATTAACTGCAAGTGAGATCTACATATGCATGAAATAAAAACAGACGCATTTCCAGTTAGCTTGTCAATGCTGTCGTAGTTTATAACCATCGCCCCCAATTGTCACCAGTGAACAAGAAGAATTCATCTGCAAACCAACATGAGTTCAATGAACGGGATTTTGCGTATAAAGGCTATGGTTACGGCTCTTGTTGGGGAGTGGCTGGTGAATCTGGAGCTAGTGCAAAGGGCAAGCCCCTCTGTGGGTCAGACTGTAGTATGAATGCCACTCCAGTTCCTTCTAATGCAGCTGCTGCTTCCTGAGTGTTTTCAATTCAAAGCCATAGCATGTCAATATAAATATAGATGACAATGAAAGCAACAGGAATAAGCATTTCAGACATCAGATGATTTCCATGTCTCGGTGAAGAATATCGCAGGTGAACTCTTTACATAGTTTACTTAAATCTTAACTCATTTGTCGTAGTATTAACTCTGCTTTGTAAAATAAATAATAATAATAAGTGAATTGAGAAGAAAATCGAATCTTGCATCCAGTACATTTCAGATATTCCTGCAACAGTGCTCACCTGTCTTTCCCTTCGGCGTTGTAAGATGGTTATGACCCAAGCCATAATGTAGCATGGCAACAGAAATCCAACGGCTCGTAACAGAAACAGCTGAAATGCTTTTGAGACTTAGAACAAGGTAGAGAGAAGAAATAAAAATGGAAAGCTATACGACAATCCACTCACTGATAAGTATGTGGAAGCATCTTCGACATCATGTTCATCTTCATTACCATCTGTGCTAGTGATGATCATTGCATGCCTCAACAACAAAAGAGCCATCAACTACAAAAAATTTAGTGAAACTGCTTAGTATACATTTATACCATTTAGGCCGATGATTCTACAGCACTTATGCACATTCACTAGTTGTCGAGCACAAAGATAATGTAAAATTTTAAATGACTCACGAAGGGAATGTACGAACTAATGCTACAAGAAAAAAAAGTAAATATGGTCACAATATGACAAGTATTATGGCATGCTTGTAATTTCCGTCTAACTAGCTAAGTCCAACAGAAGTAACAAAAAATTTAGTCAATTTCTCAAAAAGGAAAAACAATGTAATATTCTTGCACTAATTATCTATAAAAGAGAAGACAATAGTTTAACAACACTTCACTAGTAAAATGAAAAGACGGTAGTTAAAAGCCTAAAATTGTACAACAATAACAATGACAAAATTGGGGTTGCCCACAATTCAACTAATCAAAGAAAGTGTAATTAAAAAATAGTTAATGGGCAATTTGCAAAATACTATTCTTATTGACATAAAAGCATATGTATTTCTGAATAACTAATATACCTATTACAAAGACCATTATTATGTATACTACTACATATTTGCATAAAGCAACAATGACACTAGATGGAGTACGAAGAACAAGTCGACAATGAAATAGTAGTTGATGCTATACTAGATAGCACAACCATCCCATGAGAAAATTTTCTCCTAACAAGAAATTCACCGATATGAGAGAAAACTGAAAAGATGTAACTATGAAAGAATTCAACTATAATAACAATCAAGGTCAGCTATATGAATCCTCCTATGTTATTAGTAGGCTCAATGCCCAACAATATTCTCATCTATATTTAAATGAATTTTATCCCATTTATTATTACTAACCAAGTCTTCTTTGGTCTCCTTCTTTCTTATGGTCTTACATCGTCTAACTGGGGCATTTATTAGTTGCCTAAGCACATGTCTATATCATCTTAAATGTCTCTCATACTTTTCCCTCAATAGGCTCAACCCCAATTTCTCTCTAATGTTTTAATTTCTTATTTATCCATCCTCGTATGTCTAAACATTCACCTTAACATTTTTATCTCTACTTGTGTGCTCGATTCATAGCCCAACATTCGGCTAGATAAATCATAGCAGCTCTAATTGTCATTTTATAAAACTTTCTTTTAAGAGTACTTTACAATCACAAATAACACTTGACGTCTTCCTCCATTTCAACTATCCAGTTAGTATCATATGCAAAACATCTCTATCAACCTCTTCATCTTTTTTAAAAAAGGATCAATACTTAAAGCTCTTGGTTCTCTCGATTGCAAATAACTTATCTCCTATTTTACAATTGTCTTGTTACGTCTAATACTACTAAACTTAAATTCTATATATTTTGTTTTTATTCTACTAAACCTAAAAGCTTTTACTTTCAATCTTTTTCACAAAGATTCAAACTTAGCATTTACTACTTCACATATCTCATCAACCAAAACAATGTCAATCTGCAAACAAAGTATAGCATGGTAACATGTCTTAGATGTGTCCAACAAACTCATTCATGAGTAGTATAAAAAGATATGGCATTAAAGAGTTAATTCTTAATGTAACTCTATCTTTACGGGAAAACATTTTAATTAATCGTCCTAGAATCTTCACTCTTGTCATTACATCCTTATACACCCTTTGCAAGAATTCAACTATAACTTGATAAACAATTTAACTTATCTTTAAAAGCAAACATAAGATAATCCACTCATTCAATCTATGATATCCAAAAGATCTACAATATAAACTTAAACAAACTTAGAAATCATTAAAAAGAGTAAATAATCTAACAATTGTGCCCATGTAATTCAAGTACACGTCACTATAATAAGAATTCTCAAGTATCAAAACAAGCATCTTGGCATATAACATATTCCCTAGTGACTCTTTTCAATGAATAGGTATTATGAATAGCTTGGGAATGCATCGAGGGTTATTCCAAATGTCGTGTCCTACTCTACAATCGAATATATCAAAATCAAGTCCGGGTGTTGGATGGTTGAAAAGTCTAGAACTCAATACTTAAGATATATCTCTAACATGAAAATATCATTATAAGAACAATAAAGTAAGTTTGACAACAACATTTAATTTTTCCTTGGCTCACCAGGATAGCCGGCTATTGTTTATTCCACTAGCTCAGAAATACCACATCCCATCATCATGAGGTGATTAAACTCCATTATTCTTCTACAAAACAGTTCTCTTGATACAAATAATGGATCTTGACATAAGTGTATTGTATATAGTTCTCTGATAACAATTTTTTTCTTAATTTTTTTCATGTTCCAATCTTTGTCTTGCTTTTGAAGGCTCATCAATGCTTGAGATATTCCCACTAAATATAAGCATGTTTAGTGAGTTTGATGGAAGCAAATCTTTGTAATATGATCATTAAGTATGTCCTTATAATCAAACTCATTCAATGGAGTAGAGGCATTCCACATGTAGACAAGGATGAATTTATCCTTCAATTCATAGAGGTTCCACCTTGACATAAAAATATCATTGAAAATGATTAATCGATTGGGTTTGCTGTCAGGAAAGAGTCTTTTCATCACTTAATATTTGATTCCTAGCATCATGAAAAGGGTTAACTTCATTGCCTTCAATACTTTGACTTTCATGCCAGAAACCTGACAAGAAGCATAAAATTCGAAAATCTTTTTGTGTGCAAGGTGCCCTCAATGAAACTCAACTTATCTTCTTAGCGTCACAGTTTCTACATCATGAGAATCACACCAGTGAGTCATTGTAAGTTGAGGTTAGGTCGATGATGTCTATCCATTCAAACATGACTCTATTACCAAATTAACATTGGATAGAGGAGAAAAACCAAGATGGCGCTAAGTTAACTGCTGGTGTTATCGTAGATAGTTCAACCTAACAAAGGAAAGTTTTGCTCTTACGAGAAACCCACCAAGAAAAGAGAAAGGATATAACTATGAAATTCACCTTAGAGGTAGTGTGAAGGAATTAGCCTTATACAAGGGACTTGAAGAAATTCATGTTCAAAAGAAAGCATAAACTAATTCATTCATTCAAAATATCTGGGTCTATAAGATCTAGAATAAGACTTTCATATACTTTGAAAAACTTAAAGAGCAACAAAAAAAGGTATATGATCTATGATTTAAAATTTCGTTCCATGCCGGATGAAACGGGCAAAATTTACCATTTTGCCCGTCACCCAGCACCGTGGGCCGCTGTAGGGTCGTGGAGGCCGCCGTAAGCCCGTGGCGACCTCTACGGATCGCTAATTTTTTTAATATTTAGATTAAATTTTTTATTTTTAATTAATATATTTTATTAAACAATACGGAAACTATATCAGCACGACATCATACGATACTGAAACCGTATAGTTCTGGAACCAAAACCTCAGTACGGGTCGAGATTTTAAACCATGATATGATCTAACAAAAATTGTGCTTGTACAACTAAAGTACCAATGTTCCCACAAAAAACAATTCTCAATACTAAAACAAGCATGCTTGCATGTAATATATTTGTGATTCTTTTTAATGATTGGCCATTATAAAGTATCTTGAGTGCGTTATCCGAGGAGTTTCTCTAGTTACTGAGTCAAACTCTACAATTGGATAGATTGGAGAGTCAGGTGAATGAAGCTCCACTGTCAGATGATTGAAAAATTGAGAAGACGCATTGAAAGCTCCCACATCAAACCAATTCTAATGTTTGAGATTAGACATGGAGGACAGGTTGCCTTCCTCCTTAATAAGTTAACTATAAGGATACCACAGATTTTCGTATTGCTTTATTACTGTCATGGTGTAGCCAAAACTAAAACCATTAAGAGAAGCTCTAGACATAAATACATATGTTGCAAGGAATTCATTGTGTTCAACAAAGATATATAAATACTCACTTGCGAAACCTAAAGAAGAGCAGGGACTTACTATTAAAGCAACAGAACGGCAAAAAACACCACCACTGTCATTTGAAACATATCCATCATATTCAGCTTCAATAAGATGACGGTGTGCCGCTGCCATTGCTAACACTTGATGGTCATGCAAATCCAAAGCAGAACCAGTAATTAACCAGCTACCACTGCAAATGAAAGTAAGCTTAAACAAATAGGATTACCGGTGAAGTAAAATTAACAAAATTCAAGCCCTGTGGCTCTGATAGTACTTGTGAACATAACATACTTGATATCAATTGTGGACTCATCAGGTTGCACTTGTGGTGGACAAGTATACCCAGGTTTATATTGCTGTGATCACATTTGAAGCTATACGATTAGCATACTAATTTGATGCAAAATACTGCTTCTTGTATTGTAACACATGAGTACATTGATGTCAAATGGATAAGAAATTACATAAGAGCGTGAAAAATATGAAAGCACATTGTAAAAATCAGATAGGTTTAGGAGTTACCATAAGAAACTCAAGATATACAGCCATATCCGAGAATAATGGAACTAGACAAGATAAAGCTATTAAGTATTAACAGAAATAGTTGACATAGACCATGAATTAAAAAGATAAATGAACTAAGAAAAGACAAGAGGCAACCTTATCTATTGATGTAATAATGAAAAAGATAATTAGAATACCAACAAATAATACAAACAACTGAAGGTAACTGCATAGCTTTCTGCTAAATCCAGATTATTTTACTTACTTTCAAGTTCGCCAAAACCAGCTCTCCGGTTGTATCATATCAAAAAATAATATGTATATATAGTTTGCATAATCATCAATGATTAGTTCTAAAATTTGTATTCACTTTTTCTCTCCAACACTCGTAAAATTGTATTACAAACTTACTCAGACATCTAGCTTTTCCCCCTATGAAATGCACACATGATGAAACTTGGAAATTTAGGTTATGGAGATCAAATCTCTTTAGTGTTTTGAATGAATAGACAATCTTGTTTAAAAAGAAAATGGAACTATCTGTTCTTTTGAAGGAAGGTATATCATAATTAGAAAAAAAAGGTATAAACAAAAATTTAAGAATGCCCATACACAACCAAGACTATAACTCACCTCATGGCAGATCTCACAGATTATATCACCCTTCTCATTGCACCATCGCTGCACACATGCCCTATGAGCAAACTGCAACACATCACAAATTGCCACTGATTATGGAAACAAAACAGCACAAAGCTGAAGGAACACTATGACTACAGAAAAAAAGCTAATTCATGCTATATTACTTAACATTGACATGTTGGTAAGAGAATTAATGACAGCTAATCAAGTCACTAGTAGAAGTTTAATTGTCAAAAAATATCAAAAGACCAAAAAAAAAGTTGACTAAAAAATTCATAAGATACAGAAGTTTAGTAAACAAATGTTAAAATGGAGACTGTGCATATTTAAATACGCATGCTTTCTTGAGTCACATTGTATGATTGTAGGGCAAATACGCATGAGGTGGCAAATTAATTTCCAGAAGTGACAGTACATAGAGACTAAAGTGGACCAAGTAAATTAAACGCAAGTCAATTGCATCACCCTGGAAGTAGATTGGCAGAAGTCATTTCATATTGGTGTTTATTTTACCATATCATGCTCTACATCCATCTTCAAAAAATCATCTACTTCTACATTCTTGCTGGTTCTCATGATATTTGTGTGCTTTCCAATTTAAGAAACTTTGCATTCCACATATTAATTAATACAAATGGCTATTGTGTATGAAAAAAATGGAAATTGAGGACAGATGTATAAGAAAAAGATATATAAGCCTACAATTATTTAAACAATGAAAGTAACATGTTATGCCAAGACCCTATTCTACAAAAGTTTACAATCAACCCAACAGTGCAGAAACGGTCAGCTAAATAAACCATATAGTCCAAATAAATAGTGAATTCTTACTAGAGTGAAATGATTCAGCTGACAAGATTCTGTAACTATATCAAGAATCTCAACTAACAGAGCTATAAGAGTGCAACATATCTACAAAACCTATTTGCATATCCTTGGTTTCAGAAATCAGCAAGCAACATATAACATTAAAACTTTACAGATCATACACTAACCAATAAGCATCCCCATTATGATATAGAATGAATAGAAATTAAGAAACTTTGATTCCACATATTAATTAATACAAATGGCTATTGTGTATGGAAAAAAGGGAAATTGAGGAGAAATATATAAGAAAAAATATATGAGCCCACAATTATTTAAACCATGAAAGTAACATGTTATACCCTATTCTACAAAAGTTTACAATCGACCCAGCAGAGTGCTGAAATAGTAAGCTAAATAAATCATATAGTCCAAATAAATTGAGAATTCTTACAAGAATGAAATGATTCAGCTGATCAGATTCTGTAACTATATCAGGAATCTCGACTAACAGAGATATAAGAGTGCAACAGATCTATGAAACTCATCTGCTTATCCTAGGTTTCAAAAATCAGCAAGCAGGACATGACTTTAAAACTTTACAGTCCATACACTAACCAACACATGCATTCCTATTATGGTAGAGAATGAATAGAAATTCTTGACTTAAAAGTGAAAAAAAAACCCTACAAATAGATTCCAAAGGAATATTAACATATCATGCCTGGATATCATGAATTAGTCTAGGAAGAATTAGAATAACCAAGAAGAGTGCTGAAATTGGCATCTGAAGAAACTAAATAATCTACAAAAAAAAGTGGGAACCTATTGCTGAAGTGAATTGCCTGACCCAACAAAATTGTTGTACAATATCATGAATTTTGACTAACGTAGATAGAAGAGTACAACAGGCATTGAAATTCAAGGGCACATCATTCGTTTCAAAAGTCAGCGGCAACATATAATTTCCATGTCAACCCAGAATGTACCGGTTCACATCACAAAAGACAAAAAATAAACAAGTCAAACTTGTCAGAATGGAATAGACGACCTTCATGCAGCCAAAGAAAAGGGGGGCAAAAAGAAGAGAGACCTTCAGACTGCCACAGCAGGCGCAAGGGACCTCCAAGTTCTTTACATAGTCCTCCTCCTGGCATATACGGCAGTCCACCATCTGAATCAGAGGCTCCTCTTCCTCACCTTCCTCCTTGCTAGACTCCGCAACCAGGACGGAAGAAAAGTTAGAGGCAGAAGCCTCTCTTCCACTCATCGTATTAATTTTTTGCGGCGTCTTCAGCCGATCAACGTGCAACACCACATGATCCCCCATCTTCTTGCTCGGAATCCGTTTGAGTGCTCCTGCAACCCAATCCCCAATCGACTTTGAAACTCCAACGGGAATTACACTAGGGGAATTAAAACTACATCCCGAAAAAAAGATTCAAAATTTTGCATAAAGACAACTTTAGGGCAGAATAATCAAATCGAAAGGCAAAATTTTTAGAAACCCTGAGGGTGGGTGATCAGACAACACAAACAAAATTACAGCGCTTTTCCACCAAAACCCAGCATTTCCGAGAGGGAAACAACCAGAAGAACAAAATTAAGGAGGAGAAGAGATAGATGAGCATACCTCGAAGGAGACGAAGCGAAGAATGAAGGCGTCGCGTCGCGTCGCCTCGCTGGATCAACTCGGGGCTCCGGTTGGCGTGCCTTTGGGTGGAATAGGTATTTTAATTTAATACCAAGGTTAGTCATACGACGGTCTGCCGTGCACGTGTTGTGAGGGGCGCTAAGTAGGATAAGGAGATACTTCCCCCCTGTGCCTTCTCGCTGCAATGGCTTCCGCTGCAGCATCCATTTCCACCGCTCTCTTCTCTCTCTCCTTCCACCCTCTCTCCCGCCGTCCTCATCTCTTCAATACTCCACTTTTCTGCTCCTCCTCCTCCTCCATCCGCTTCCATACCGTCCTCAAATTAGCCGCCTCGCCCAGAGATGATATAGACACTTCCTTCTTCGACAACCTCGACCCGAACTCTGAAATCACATTCGATCCCCCCGCCCC
>JBBUKS010488069.1:0-15679 GCA_038050645.1 Hedychium gardnerianum
ACATGGGCATGGCCTGCCTTTGGATTCCTCTTGTGGACACGACACGACCATTCCTCTAGGAACGACACGACCATGGTCTTTTGGCAGTTGAATGCATGACAGTACTTTCTGGGTGTTTCTCCAAAGCTGCTCCAAATTCGTATTTTACTCCATTTTTGCTCCAAATCACGTTTTGTCAATGAAAACACGCAAAGTGTAGTTCTCCGAACTAAAATAGTAGAAGTATGCCATAATAATGAAATAGGGTACAATAAGTATAAATTATACAAATAAAATATAAGTAGATGTGCATCAAACAATGTATAAAAACATATATAATCTACGCACATTAGACACCTAGTAGTATATCATGATCTCCAATAAATCAAAAAATCACAGTTGATTTTAGAATAGTTCTGAACCCTTCAACAACTATAGTAAGTCGTGTCTCGTTCCTTTCACTCATCTTATACCACTTAGTTCAGGATATGGTTTATGTGTTAGTCCCCACTAGGCTGACTACATCACACCTAGCCCAAGTTATACTTCTTCATCTCATGGATTCAAATTACTCAGACATATGTCTAAGAGTACCATACTCTTGACATATGTTGCTTTGACCAAAGACTTCAAGTAACAATTCTGACAAGTGACCTTAGGGTATACGTCTCCTTGTAAGGAGTGGTAAATCCTTTGTTAGCTATCCAATCACCTTCGGGCACTTCAACTTCTACCCAATCATCTCAGGTCCGAACCTCCTCAGAGATGTTTGTTTAAGATGTAAAAGTATAAGTCTTCATGACCAATATGACTTGAATACCTCAAGTCGAAGGAAACTCACACTTAAGCTACAATGAGATCTTTATTGACATATCTATATATGTAGAGAATTATATGAAGTCTCATGGAAGGTCACTTCAATGAACTAGTTACCATTAACTAGCATTCACGTTTAACTCTCGACATCCCAATGTCTTCAGCCAGTGATAAGCGACTGCTTGGACAAGCCAAGGATTATAACCCGTGCTAGTATCACAGAATCGATGATGTCCAAACTCGTCAATTCATCGACTAGAGATTGTTTCAATACATTCATAATTACACATGTAGAGATACTCACTAGTTGTGATCCAATTACAAATTCTCTCAACCTATGAATTGTATTGCAGACATTTAGTAAATGAGTTTAAGATTCAATCATACACATAAAGAATGTGTAATAAAATAGTGAATCATCTATTTATCCAATAAATAGTATATACCATAAGATGATTGCCTTAGAACACCTCTCAAATATAACATGGTCATGTCTTTTAGGCACGATTGTATCGAATTCCAGACATCACTATGGACCAAAAGTAAAATGGTCGTAACTTGGAGACATGGGTTGATCCACTTACCAAAATGCAGATAACTTGAAGATATACAACTTTGCTTCAGGGTGCAATAGGAGAAAACACGATCTAGCCATGCTAAAAGGCATTATCGTGTCGTGTCCTCTGCCCAAACTTGCAGACCAAACTTTGAACCACCATAACTTTTGGCTCGGTTAGAGTTATAAGGCCAATGACCAATAAAATTGAAGATAATTTCAAGATATACAAGATTGGTTCAAAGTCTAACCTGAGATAAAGTGGTCTAAGGGGTGAAAAATCTGGTTTGGCGGAGCCTAATAAATCTAGCAGATCTGGACAGTTTGGGGAAGGTATAAAAGGGTCAAGTAAACCCTTGCTTGACTCATCTTGGACCAGGGGCCTCCTCCCCCTTCCTTGGGAGAGGGTTTTCCCCTTCTAAGGGAAACCCTAGAGCATCTATCTTCATGCATCAAGACGATCCGTCTAACTCCACAACAAGGAGACTCTTCCAACGACATCGACATCGCATTGATAAGCATTCTTTTCTCTCTTCTCTATCTATTGAATTGTAGAATATTATTCCTCATGTCTTTTGGTTGTTTATTCATTGCTATGGAGTAGTCCTCCGAATTCTAGGATGTAGGAAGTAATTGTGATATGAAATTGATGTATGAACTATGGATTTGTCCATTTCATTGTTTTATGTATTGTGTTTAATGTAATGTGTGTGTGGTGAATGCATGTAGATGTGAAGTGTTGGTCATCATGTAGAGGGGAGGCTTTATATTGTATGTCTGAAGAGTCCTTAGTGACAAAGGGTTACCTTAATCAAACTTTCTAGAATCTTCACCTTGAAATGAAGACTAATTCTCTATAGGGATTAGCTAATTAGTGTTTAATGGGTTTTCACTAATTCAATGTTATGAAGTGACTTATGTAATCTAGACTGTATATCCAGGGAGCTCTTAGTGATAGAGGGTTACCTTAACCGGACTTTCTATGTTACTTCTTTAACTTAGTAGCATTGAATGAAAATGGTGTAAACACTCTGGTGTGATCTTGTGGGGTCAAACCAATAATTTGGTTAGAATCCCTACAAGAATGTAAACATGGAGAGAGGGAGATGAATAATCCATAGAATCATCAACTAGCATCATAATGAAACCTAAGTCCTAGGATCACCTTCTCAAACCATCTTCTCTCTCAACAACCAACCTCTCTCATCTTGGATCTCTATCTCAATCTCTTGCGTTCGTGACTTCAACCAACTTTCGATTGTCTAAATAACTTTCTTTGCAAACTTGACTAGTGCTTAATCAACAGTCCCTGTGGATCGATATTTTTATTACTTGACAACTTAGCCGTGTGTTTTGTCTCACTGTAAGTGTATGGCTAGGTCGTCAAATAATAAAATATTGATCCTCAGGGACTATGGATTAAGCACTAATGAGTTCACAAAGCAAATTATCTAGACAATCGAAGTTGGTTGCGAACGCTTTAGAACTAGAGGTTGAGAGAGAAAAAGAGAGAGAGAGATCCACGAGGGTGAATGGTTGTTGAATGAAGAGTTGGTTAGGAGAGCGATCCTAGGGTTTCAATTTCATCATGATGCTAGTTGATGTACCATGGATTGTTAATCTCCTTGTCCTCTATATTTACATCCTTGTAAGAATCCTAACTAAATTACATGTGTGACTTGCCACTGTCACACCAGAGTATTTACACTTGTTGTTATCCAATGCTATTAAGTAGAAGAGGTAATGTAGAAAGTCTAGTTAAAAGACTATCCTTTGTCACTAAGGGCTTCCGGTCATACAGTCTAAATTACACAAGTCACTTCCTAACATTGAATTAGTGTAAACCCATTAAACTCTAATTAGCTAATCCCTTATGAAGAATCGGTCCTCTTTTCAAGACGAATACGCTGGAAAGTCCGGTTAAAGAACTACCCTTTGCCACTAAGGGCTCCCTGGTCATACAATCCAAAGCATCTCCTCTGTAAGATGACCAATCTCTCACATCCATATGCATTTAATTCACTCACATATTTAATCAAACACAAACAAGGCATAATACATATAGAATAAGTCATAAACATATCATTGAACAAGAAAATTGGCAAATCTATGGTTTATACATTAACATCACATCAAGATTACTCCCTACATCCTAGAATTAAGGAAATCTACTCCATAACAAGGTAGAGATAATCGAAAGACAAGAAAGAGAACATTCTTACAATTCCCAAAATAAGAATGAGAAAAAGGAATGCTTATCTAGGTATCGTTGTCGTCTTCGGATGAAATCCTTGCTCTAGAAGTGGATGGATCATCGAAATCGAAGTGGAAATGGACCTCGTAGATTTCCACTAAGGGGAAACCTCCCCTCCTCCTTGAAAAGGGGATCTTGAGCTCCTTTTATAGGCCACACATGGCTATGCCTCCTCGCCACACGGTCGTGCCATGAGGCACGACCAAGTTGTGGAGTGTGCCAGAAAATAGGGCACGGTCGTGCCCTAGGGCATGACCAGGGTGAAGGAGGCACTAGAAAAAATGACACAACCATGCCAATTGGCACGACATGGCTATTGGGTTGATATGGAAACATGTTGGAGTCCTCAAGAGACATGACCGACCCTTTGAGGCATGACCTGTTTGGCTATGTTTGGCACGACCGTGCCTTTTGACACAGCCTATTTGTTGACCTTATCTAGAAATTTACTGGAGGGCTTCTAAGTAGGCACGGTTGTGCCTCTTGGCATGACTTAATATTGAGATGATCTAGAAAACTTGTCCGAAATGCTGGAGAAGCACGACCGTGCCTGTGACGCACGACCTACTTGGCTTGGACTGGCACGACCGTGCCTATAGGCACGAACATGCTTGCTACTTGGCTTGGTGAGGCACAACCATGCCTATAAGGCATGACCGTGCCTATAAGGTATGAACGTGCCTACAAGGCATGACCATGCTTGCTAAATTTACTCTAAAGCTTGCTCTTATGTTCAATTCACTTTATTTAAGTTCTAAAATGCATCTTGTCAGAGAAAACACAGAAAAAGCTGATCTCCAAACTAAAGGAGTAAAAATATGAAAATAATATGAGATGAAGTGCGATAATGTAAATCATATTCAGTAGATGTGCAACAAACAATGTCTACAATCATATATAATCTACGCACATTACAACCCCCGACTTAAACCTTTCCTTGTCCTCAAGCAAAAACCTACAATCTAGATTCATATTGTAATAAGATGCATCATAATACTTAGTGAGTCATGTTAATCCTATCATATAGTTTCATTAATGAACATGATACAAGATTAGTTTGAGAATGACCTATGTAAAAGTTCTTCGTGCTCAGTGCAAATAAGTAGCCTAACATTTCAAGTGTCAATTCCCAAGCATAGTCAAGTCGTCATTTAACCGTGTTCCTTATACTCCCGGCGATAGACACTTACCTGCCACATGCATAGTTCATCTCTTTCAAACTATACAAGGTCTCAAAGGATAGCTTGGAATCAAGAGAAACATAACAGTTATTTCCCCAGTAACCTAACTCGGTCTCAAAGGGATAACTTATTGGTTTTCACTCATGATAACTATTTCTTTTATCCTTTATTCCAAACACATTATTTTTTTGGTTCTTGCAAGATGTAGCACTAAGACAAATAAAAGGGATATTGATTTTTCCAAGTGAGTTGACGTGATCCAAGTTTCTCCAGTAATCAAAATGTAGTTGACAGATCACCTTAGAAACATAAGTACTAGTCTAGTTTTATGAATCATGACTATTTTCAGATGTATCTACTATCAAAGTCAAGGATAGTGTAAAAGAGATCCTAAAACTAGGTCAATTCTCAAACTCATATAATGAAAAACATAACTCACTTCATGTTACTATGGATAAGAAAAAGTAGATCACCAAGCATACTAGCACATAAATCACAATAACATGAAAATCAAGAACAAGCATGCTAGCATTTTTGCAAGAAGAACAAGCCATTCTACCATGATGATGATAATGCAATTGACATGCCACAAATGAAACAAAACAAACTCAAAACAAACTGACTCAAACATGCAAAAACAAATCAAACTAAAGCATATGCAAGAACAAAGATATGTATGTACATATGTACAAACACCCCCCTAGGCTTGGACTTTTTATTGTCCTCAATGAAACAAACTCAATATGGTGGATGAGGGCTAGGAGGAAATCTAGGTACGCGGGGTAGGTGACCAATATGCTCATGGTACTAAAAAAGCGTGGCAACTTGCTACCTCATAATATCAAGAGATCATCTAAATTCCTCATCCCTTGGTGATTCCCAATATTGATGGTCAACAAAATCAGAAATAGTACCCTAGAAATCCTCCATACTCCTAAAATGATACCGTACCTCATGAAACTGTTCTTGAATCATAGCAAACTAACTCTCCAACAATTGTTGGTGGGCAACATGCTCCTCATGAAGAGTGTCTAAGGAGGCACGAAAATCATAAAAATTAAATCAAGAATGAGCTGTATCACCGTAAGCAAAAGAATGACTAGTCAGCTCATGTCTAGAGGAAGAGAGTTCTGTCATATCTACTAAGGGAGGGTCATAAACGGGTGTTCTAACGAAAGTGGGCGCGTGTTCAGGTGTCATGTCCTTAATAATCCAATTGGAGGGATTTCTAATTGAAGTACGTTCGGGGTTAGGTAGGAGAAGAGGGAATCCATTTTTCCTAATGAAGCCATACACTCTCTCTTCTCGACATATTATCTTCATCGCCATACAAGTGTAAATATCAATCTTGGAGCTACCATGTACAACCTCTAAACTAAATAAGTCACACTTCAAGTGTGTGACGATGTATGTAATCAACCCGCCAAAAACTATAGTACCCGAAGATGCCCTACTGGATCTCACTAGGTTTTGGAGAAAATAAAAACCTGAATCAAGTTCGACCTCAATCAACATAGCCCCAAAATAATAAAGCTCTATTTTTCGTACCACACCATTACTCTCACCTCGACCAAAGATGGTCTTACTCATAACTCGGTGTAGGAAACAAAAAATAGGGTTTTGAAGAGAAGAGGCCTTGGAGCGTGAAGGGACATAGGGTTCATTTGACAATGTAATATCATTCCAAAATATTTTACTATTGAAAGAACAATCAAAACTACGAGATCCTTCATCAGGCAAGCCAAAATAATTATTGAAATCATAAAGAGACCACTCATAATCATGATATATTAAGAGGAAACTAATTTTTCCTTCTTTTTCGCTATTAGAGGTAAAAAAGGTCTCTAATAAGATTAGGAATTCATGAGTAATCCTAGGATAGGTTGGATAATAAATGCTCATTAAGGTATTCCAACCTAAATTGCTATACAACTATTCTACATCTATCCTAATTCCTAAGACATCCATGGTATAACTATCAATATATTGAGTGCAAATCAATTTTTTATAACAAGAACATCGAATTTAGCTTTTTGTTCCTCATTGAGAAAAATGATTCCATATGAATTCTCATTACCTTCGTCGCATGCTTTTTGTTTAGCTTTGTCGGTTGCCTTCCCTTTTCCTTTTTCGAAGTCATCTCCTCTACTAGATCCACCTCCAATGCTTTTTTGGAGTCTCTTTATCATGATGAATGATCACAAGTAAAGAGGGGTGATTTGTTGCTTGTGGAAGAGGAGAGTTACAAAAGAGGGATCATGAGATCTTGAAAAGAAATCCAGAGAAAGGAAGAGATTTAGAGGGGATCTTAAAGAAACAAGGTTTAGATCTTGTTTTGAAAACTAGATCTAAGAAGAAGAAGAGACCTGGAGAAAGGGGGAACTTAGAGAAAGCTCTTCTTTGGAAAGATCAGAGAAGATTGGAGAAGAATTGAGGAAAGAAAGAGCTTATATATTGTCTTGGAGAAGGGAAGTGAAGAATTTGGGGGTGGAAGGTGGTTGGATCTTGCATTGGATTAGAGATCTCAAGATAAGAAGGAGGAGAAAAGAAGGAGAGAGGGGGAGGGACACGACCGTGTCCCTAAGGTTTTAATATGCTAATTAGAGGCCACATGGCCGTGCAAAAGGCACGACCTTGGTGTGGATTGCTTCGGGTGGCTTCAAGCTCTTTTCACACAGCCACATCAATTTGACATGACCCAGTTTTTCTATTTTTTTATAGAACACACGACCGTGTGTGAACAACATGGTCGGGTCTCGGCGGCTTCTCTTGTTTCTTCCTTTAGGTTGGCATGACCGAGTCAAAAGATACGGCCACACCGTGGCTGTGTTATGGAAGTTGAGTCTTCCAAGGGCATGGATACGCCCGGGCAGAGTCTTTCGTTGGCACGACCATGTAAGATGACATTGCCATGTTGTGACTTCTTTCGGTTTGCTCCCCTGTAGTAGGCACGACCGTGTGAGATCACACGGCCATGTCTTGGTCTGTCCTGGCCGAAAGTCTCCTTGAAGCATGATCGTGTGAAACCACATGACCCTTCTTTGATTTGTTTTTGCTCGTGCAGTGAAAAAGCACAGTCATGCCTTTTGGGCACGACTAGACTTCAACTTTTACTTTGAAAGTTCCTCCACGCGCCGTGTCAAGTCCTACGACCAGCTCATGGAGGAATACAACTTGAAAAAGAAAACAATAATAAGACTCAAAAGAAAATAAAAAAATGAAGAAACCAAGAACAAAAATGCAAACCCTTGGGTTGCCTCCCAAGAAGCTCTTGTTTAAGGTGACAAACTCAACCCCTATCTTGGCTCAACTTGGACCCTTTGCCTTGAAGGGGTTGCGTACCCCTCCATTATGGCAAGTTGATGTTTCATGCCCATCTCTTATCCGGGCTCTTGCCGGGATGATATATTTATCATTTTTACACTTGGGCATATTCTCTTCCCTCAACGGAGTTGGTGCTTCGTCCATTGGTCGATCTTTAGGGTAGTGTTTTTCCTTTTCTTCTGGTTGGAGGCCTTCCAACCTGCAACATAATTTTTTAACAACAGAAAAATGTATTAGTGACCTTAGATAAATCAAACTCAACTTTTTCTTCGCCTACTACCAGTGTGAGCTTATGATTTTTTAATATTTTTTTCTGCTCCGGCAGTAGCAAGGAAAGGCCTATCCAAAATAATTAAAATTTTTGGGTCCTCTTCCATATCTAATACCACAAAATCAGTAAGGATGATGAAACCCCCTACTTCCACTGGAACATCCTCAATTATACCCATAGGGTATCTACAAGAATGATAGGGTGGGAAAAATATCAAAAATTTTGATATACCACACATACCATACCGATATATACCGTTCATACCAAAAATTTTAGTATACTAAAAATTTTGGTACGGTATAATACCATACTAAAATTTTCAATATCGTTATGAAATTTATAATTTGTTGGTATTTTGGTATATCAAAAATACAAAAATACGAGAAGAAGGATTGAAAAATAGATGTTCGGTGCAATCCAAATATTGATTTTTTTGGTATTTCAATATTTTTCGGTATATCAAAATTTTTGACACGAACGATATGGGATTTATACCATACCAAAAATTTGGTATACCGAAGTTTCTGTATACCAAATTTTTGGTACGGTACCAATATAAAATTTTCTTATACCAAAATTTTCGGTACGGTATACGACATAAATTTTTTTTTTGGTATACTATACCGAACCAGCCCTAATATGCTAGATGAAGTGCCATGGTGGTTAACTTGAGATCGTTGAGACCAAGTTTCTTGCAAACTGAATATGGAATGAGCTCCTAAATCATAGAATGCTTTATCAATCATTATTGTTCCAATCTTGCTTGGGATTGAAAAGCTTCCTGGGTCCTTGAGTTTTGGAGGTAGCTCATTCAGAAACAAAGCACTACACTCCTCTGTTAGAGCCACAATCTCATGTCCATCTTTCCTTTGTCGATTTGAAATGATTTCCCTCATGAATTTAGCAAGCTTGAGCATTTGTTGTAAAACATCAATGAGGGGAATGCCGATGCAAAGTTCTTTAACTTTTCAAGAAACTTGTCAAAATCTTCATCTTTCTTCGCTTTGGAAATTCGTTGAGGGAAAGAAATTGGTGGCACGTATCTACCCACCGAGGTTCTCTCAATTGGTTCGTTGTTCTCAACTTCCTCTTGGATATGTTCATTATGTGAGGAGGAAGGAGTTGATTCTCCAATCAGCGTACTTTCAATCCCTTTCTTTGTAGCAGTCACTTGGGGTTCTCCCAAGGTATGTCCGCTTCTTAACTCAACAATATTACAATGTTCCACCGGATTTTGCTTGGGCTTTTCCGAAAATATCCCTTGGGGTCTTGAGGAAGAGCTAGCTACTTGAGCAACTCGATTATCAAGAATCTTTAAATGATTTTAAGCATTGTCCATTCTTCCACAAAGTTTCTTGATATCATTCTTCATCTTCAATTGAGTAGCTTGAATTTCCTCAAGTATTTTCTCTATCCTTAAGGGTTGTGAATTTTGTTGAAAATTTGATGGTTGCCCCATTTGTTCTTGATTGTTGTGATAGGAGAAGTTCAGGTGATTCCTCCATCCGGGGTTGTAAGCTCCCGAATAAGCATTGTTGGTTCTTTGGTTGAAGTTACAAATTACATCAACATGTTCAATTTGAGCCAACTGTGCAGAAATGCCTCCCAATGGGCATACTTCCTTTGTATGTTCATTATCTCTATAAACTTCGCAACTAGTTCTCACCGCATTTATCATATTCACGTTCATTGATTCAAATCTTTTGGTGAGGGCATCCATCTTAGTAGAGATTAAATCCAAAGTATTCACATCATATTTTCTGGAAATTCTGATTGGGTTGCTTCTTTCTGACGCCCATTGATGATGGTTGAGGGTCACACTTTCAATAATGTCATATGCTTCATTAAGGCCCTTGTTCATTAGAGCTCCGTTAGATGCGGAATCCAAGGAAACCTTCATTTGATAGTTGATACCATTATAGAATGTGTGGATAACTAGCCATTTTTCAAATCCGTGGTGTGGGCATTATTGAAGAAAACCTTTAGATCTGTCCCAAGCCTCATATAAGGATTCTCCATCTTTTTCATGAAGCTATCAATGAGATTTCTCATATGGGCTATCTTACTTGGAAGATAGAACTTCTCCAAGAATACTTGTTCACATTGCTCCCATGTTGTTATACTGTTGGGTGGCAAGGAGTTGAGCCATGCTTTCACTCTGTCCTTCAATGAAAATCCAAATAACATTAATTTGATTTCCTCAAGACTCCATTAATCTTCATGGTACCGCAAATTTTATAAAAAATTTCCAAGTGTTGATTGGGGTCTTCAGTTGGTCCTACCCCATATTGATTCTGTTGTACTATGCAGATTTGATCTCAAAATTATTGGCCTCAATAGATGGTCTGGTGATGCTAAACCTGCTAAACCTCATTCAAAGGTTTATTTGCCATATTCGACTGAATCTGTTCTTCTTCTAATTATCTTTGCAAATTTCTTCTTCTGAATGTTTTGTCAATCTCAAGATCAATAGGCAAAAGATATCCTGCAAAATTAGTTCTTCGCATACAAAGAGAATAAATCCAAGTGCTTTCAAGTTAAGTTTCAAGACAGAATTATTTGCAATTAAAAATGCAGAATCAAAGAAAGTAAATAAATTACAAAACAAAGCTATTCACAAAATAAGAAAATACAAAAAATTATTTAACAAAAAGAAAAACATCTAGAGTAACTCAATTGCTTATCAACTAATGTTAATCACTACAGTCCTCGGCAACGGTACCAAAAACTTATTTCGTCTCACCACAAGTGTATGTCTAGGTCATCAAGTAATAAAATATCGATCCTCAGGGACTATGGATTAAGCATTAGTGAGTTCACAAAGTGAATTATCTAGACAATCGAAGTTGGTTGTGAACGCTTTAGAATTGGAGGTTGAGTGAGAAAAAGAGAGAGAGAGAGATCCACGAGGGTGAATGGTTGTTGAAAGAAGAGTTGGTTGGGAGAGTGATCCTAGGGTTTCAGTTTCATCATGATGCTAGTTGATGTACCATATATTGTTCATCTCCTTGTCCTCTATGTTTACATCCTTGTAGGGATTCTAACTAAATTACCAGTGTGACTTGTGACTATCACACCAGAGTGTTTACACTATTGGTTATCCAATGCTATTAAGTAGAAGAGGTAACGTAGAAAGTTTGATTAAAGGACTACCCTTTGTCACTAAGGGCTCCCCGATCATACAGTCTAAATTACACAAGTCACTTTCTAACATTGAATTAGTGCAAACTCATTAAACTTTAATTAACTAATCCCTTATGAAAAATTAGTCCTATTTTCAAGGTGAATATGCTGGAAAGTCTAGCTAAAAGACTAACCTCTATCACTAAGGGCTCCCCGGTGATACAATCTAAAGCATCTCCTCTACAAAACAACCAATCTCTCACATCCATATACATTCAATTCACTCACACATTTAATCAAATACAAACAAATACATATAAAATAAGTCATAAACATATCATTGAACAAGGAAATTGACAAATCTATGGTTTATACATCAACATCACATCAAGATTACCCCTTATATTTTAGAATCAAGGAAATCTACTCCATAAAAAGGTGGAGACAAATGAAAGACAAGAAAGAGAGCATTCTTACAATTCCCAAAACAAGAATGAGAAGAAAGAATGATTATCTAGGTATCACCATCGTGTTTGGATGAAATCCTTGCTCTGGAAGAACGGATCATCGGAATCGAAGCGGAAATGGACCTCGTAGGTTCTCACAAAGGGGAAACCTCCCCTCCTCCTTGAAAAGGGGATCTTGAGCTCCTTTTATAGGCCACACACGATCATGCCTCCTTGCCACACGGTCGTGCCATGAGGCATGATCAAGCTGTGGAGTATGCTAAAAAAACAGGGCATGACTGTGCCCTAGGGCATGACTAGGATGAAGGAGACACTAGAAAAGATGACACGACCATGCCAATTAGCACGACTTGGCTATTGGGTTAATATGGAATCTTGCTGGAGTCCTCCTCAATAGACACGACCGTACTTGTTGGCATGGATTGTCTGTTGAGATGATCTGAAAAACTTGCTCGAAATGTTGGAGAAGCACGGATGTGCCTATGAGGCACGACCTGCTTGGCTTGGACTGACACGGTTGTGCCTATAGGCACAATCATGCTTGTTGCTTGGCTTGGCGAGGCACGACCGTGCTTATAAAGCACGACCATGCTTGCTAAATTTACTCCAAAGCTTGCTCCAATGTTCGATTCACTCCATTTAAGCTCCAAAATACATCTTGTCAAAGAAAATACAAAAAGAGAAGATCTCCGAACTAAAGAAGTAAAAACATGATAATAATTTGAGATGAAGTGCGATAATGTAGATCATATTCAGTAAAATATAAGTAGATATGTAACAAATAATGTCTAAAAGTATATATAATCTACGCACATCACCGTGCACTTGCGGTAAGACACAACAAGTTTTTGGCGTCATTGTCGGAAACTATTTTCGATTAACATTAGTTGATAAGCAATTTAGTTAATCTAGACTTCTTTCTTTTTCTTCATTTTTTCTTTCATGCTAGATTTTTATTTACTACATGTCTATCCTTTTCTGTCTATATCTTTCAGATGGACATGTTCTTCTTGAACATAAAGATGAATGCTCAAATTCAATGGTTCAACCAATTAGATGCTGCAAATTTTTTTTACTCCTATTGTGAGCTGTGGTGCAACATGGCATGTGATTGATAATTGTCTAATATTAATTGAACCTTCATATGGAATAGGTGGAGAAAAATATGGTGTTCTCCCTGACTATAATGAGTAGCTACAAAAACAACAATATTGTGAAGCTTGTGAAGAAACAAGGTATATAATGAAAAATTACAACAGGTTGGAAAATTTGATGATTTTTTTTTCTAGAACTCAAAACAACTAGGACGAAGAGGATGAAGGCATTGAGGCATCAATTGAAGAAGAAGATCTAGTTGTGTCTACCGATGTTGTTGATAATCCTATTGTTGACATTAATGTTGGTATATTCTTTCCTGCTTATGATGATGATGAAAGTATAGGGACTTGTGCAGTGAAGGCAAAGCCCCAAGAATCACCTCTTTTAGTGGCACCACAACCTAAGCCAGAGCCTTTCTTACCCACATCTGAATTTATGTTCGATGATTTACTCTCTTCAGAGATTGGTAATGGTAAGATTTTATTTGATATATCTAAAGCTACTAATCAATTTTTTTCGAGCATGTTGGTGGCAGGACATATTTTGCACAGGAATCACATGGACAATCTCATGATGAACTTTTGAGGATGAGCATAATTGTTGATAGACCAAGATGTTATATCTGAGAGATGTCCTAAGGCAATCACATTATGGTTTGTTCCTATTTATTAGATAAATAAAGATTTACTATTTGAGTGTATATATTTTATGTATATGATTAGATCTTAAACTCACTTACTGAATATTTGTAATATGATTCATAACATGAGAGAACTTAAGATTGAATCACACTAGTGAGCATCTCTACATGTGTAATTATGAATGTATTGGAATCTTTCCTAGTCGATGAATTAATGTGTCCAGATATTATCGATTCTGTGAGGCAAGCATGAGTTATACTCCTAGGTCTAACCAAGTAGTTGTTCCTCACTAGCTGGAGACATTAGGATGTTGAGAGTTAAATATGGATGCTAGTTATGATAACTAGTTCATCGGAGTGACCTGCTATAAGACTTCATATGACTCTCTATGTATATAAATATGTCAATGAAGCTCTTACTGCAGCTCAAGTGCAAGTTTTCTTCGACTTGAGGTATTCAAGTCACCTTGGTTATGGAGACTCATACTTTAACATCCTAAGCTAGCATCTCCTTAGAGGCATGACCCTGGGATGCTTGGGTATAAGTCAAAGTACCCGAAGGTGTTTGAGTAGCCCATAGAGAATTCACCACTCATTGCGAGGAGATATATACCCTATGATCGCTTGTCAGGATTGTTATTCAAAGTCTTTGGCTAAAGCATCATGTGTTAAGAGTATTGTACTCTTGGACACTTGTACGAGTAATTTGAATTTGCAGGATGAGTAAGTATTACTTGGGCTAGGTGTGACGTAGTCAGCCTAGTGGGGACATACACATGGACCATGTCTTGAATCATGTGGGTATAAGACGAGTGAAAGGAATAATACACAATTCAGTGTAGCTACTGAAAGGTTTCAGAAGATGTTCTGGGATCAACCGTTGATTTTTTGGTTAATTGGGGATCATGATGTACTACTAGGTGCTACTCATGATTGATCCATAATTAATAGTTAATTATGGATGACCAAGATAAAATGAAAACTTATTGGGTCACACGCACTATGAGTTTATCTTAAAAATTTAAAATGAGTTTGAGAATTGGATTCTCAGATCGAGAGAGACTAAGTCTGCTTGGACAAGCCGAAGGCAAATATAAAAATCAGAGTGGCACGATAAAAGCGAGGATCATGTTGGGTAGTCAGATGCGGTGTGTGCTTAACACGTTTCGCAAAGCATGCACAACGGAAGACATTTAACAGTAATAATAAAAACTAATTATTTCATCACACACACTACACGCATACATCTCATGTAGACATGATCGATAAAATAATACTTTTAAGAATAACATTTACTCTAGGTATACCTTACGGATGATGCATAAAGGAAAAAAAACATCAACTAGAGCGACCTTGTCGAACTTCGCCTCTATTCGCTCCACGACGAGCACTTTCAGACAACTCCTTGAGCAACAAGTCTTGCCTCCGATCGGTACTAGCCAAGCATGGAGGAGATGCGATAAAAGGGTAGAACCCTTTTGGGTGTGGTCGGCTCAAGAGAGGAGAAGAGGGAGGCGAAAGAAAATAATACAATTCAATAATTATCTCTTTTCTTCTCCAAGTATATATATATATTTCTCTTATTGTGTTTTCTGATAAAGCCCAATTCAAACCCAATATGCCTTAACCAAATTTTAACCCATTAACCTCTTGATTTGATTCACAACTAAACCAAGTTGGTTCATAACTAAACTAAAAAGGGTTTAACTCTTCCATAAGTGATGTGACCCATCCACGCTTCTATTCTAACAAAATATATTCTATATTTATCTTTTGTTTGGCCAATCAAATATTATATCTTTGGATCTGAGAATCGAATTCTCAAACTTGATTTATGCCTTTTAGATACTTGTAGTGTGTGTGACCTAATAGGTTCCCGATTTATCTTGGCCATCCATAATTAACTATTTAATTATGGATCGATCATGAGTGGCACCTAGAAGTACATCATGATCCCCAATTAACCGAAA
>JBBUKS010488080.1:0-15677 GCA_038050645.1 Hedychium gardnerianum
ATGATTCCGTTTCATGTTCTTAGTATTGTGTTTGGAGTTTGGTTTGTTATTTGTGCGGTAAGTCGTGCCGGCACGCACTTTTGTTGATGTATTGGATTGTGGATGTCTTGTGATGTGTGTTGAACTTTATTGGCATGGTTGGATTTTGTTATTATGTCTTTTATATTGTGATACATACCCGTGTTGGGTATTTGAGACTTAGATGTATTATGTATCCAGATAATTGTCCGTCGTACAGGGGAGGTGCTATCCGATTTTCGTTGGATAAATACCCTCCCGGGGCATGACAAAAAGGGGGCATCCCCTTTTGGTCGACGGTGATAGCAAGAGAGGGAGAGGGAGAGGGAGAGGGAGAGGAGGAGAGGAAATGAAAACCTAAAAATTTCTTACAAATTTTCTCCTATGGAGGGATTTTATACATCTTCATCCGAGTTTGAAAAGCAAGTCCAAACCCATACCCAATAAGCCAACCCAATTCATTAGCAATAAGCTTGGTTCAAAACCAAACCAACTTGGTTTAAAATCAAATCAATTTTGGTTCATGAGTAAACCAAAGTGGATCCAACTCGTCTATAAGAGGCGTAACCAATTAATGCTTTTGGCCAACAAATACTTTCTAGACTCAATCTCTTTCAATCTGAGAATCATATTTTCAAACTTGTTTTACGTCTTTCGGATATACTCATAGTGTGTGTGACCCAATAAATTTTTGATTATGTTGGCCATTCATAATTAACCATTAATTATGAATAGATTATGAGTGACACCTAGTAGTACATCATGACCCCCAATTGACCAAAAAATTATAGTTGATCCCAAAACAAATTCTAAACCCTTCAACAACTACAGTTATTAGTGACTATTTCTTTCACTCATCTTATACCCACTTATTTTAGGATATGGTCTATGTGTTAGTCCCCACTAGGCTGACTACATCACACCTATCCCAAGTAATAGTTCCTTATCCTATGAATTCAAATTACTCAAACACTAGTCCAAGAAGACCATCCTCTTGACATGTTTTACTTTGGCCAAAGACTTATGAGTAATAATTCTAACAAGAGGCATTAGGGTATACGTCTCCTTATAAAAGGAGTGGTGAATCCTCTGTGAGCTATTCAAATACCTTCATGCATATTGACTTATACCTAATCATCCCGTAACTACATCTCCTAAGGAATGTATAATAAAGATGTTAAAGTATAAGTCTACATGACCAAGATGACTTGAATATCTCAAGTCTAAAGAAACTTGCACTCGAGCTGCAATGAGATTTTCATTGACATGTATAGAACCACATGAAGTCTCATAGCATGTCATATCCAATGAACTAGTTACCCTTAACGAACATCCATATGTTAAATCTAAACATCCCAATGTTTCTAGCTAGCGAGGATCGACTACTTGGATAAATTAAGGAGTATAATATATTCTAATCTTACATAATCGATGATGTCGAGTCTCATCAATTCATCGACTATGAAAGATTTCAATACGTACATAATTACATATGATGAGATAACCACTAACTATGATCCAATCATAATTTCTCTCATACTATGCATTGTATTGAGGACTTCATTAATTGAGTTTAAGATCGAATCACATACATATTGCATGCACACCCAAATAGTAAATTTTATTTATCAAATAAATAAAATAATATTTACGATGATTGTCTTAGGACACTTCTCAAATATAACAAGAACATGTACATAATCCTATCTAAATGTCACTTTTTAATAATGTACCAAACACTAAATTTAACACATTACATTGACTAACTCTCTCGAATGTGGCAATACTCTAATTTTGACACAAACCTATACCAAAGGAATCACATTTTTAGGAATCCAATATTTATTGGAATTCCTTGGATTTAATAAGTGCTCACTAGAAATGACCTACTTAGATACCTTTCTAATTACACTTCTAGACTTCTTAGAAGCCTTGATTTGGGTAGACTCATCAAGATGAATTTAAGGGATGACCTCCCTTATTACCTAGATAGCATTCCTAGATGTAGAGGGTTTTTCTTGTCTTAGTTTCATAGTCAAAAGAAACTTTGAAAGGAGTTGGACTACTATTCTTTGAATTAAGTTTGTAATCTAAACCTTTGTTATTCTTGTATAATTTTTGCCTTCCTAAACCTAGGTATTATTTTTAAAATCAAATTGTGATTTTCCTAAGGGTCTTTTCTAAATTATCAATTCTAGATCTCAAAATTTTCTTTTCTTGATTCTCTAATTCTAGAATTTTTATTAATATTATGTAATTTATAAGAATTTCTGCAATGAGTATCATATGAAATCCATTTTGACATTGATTTTTGTAGTGTCCATTTTGATCATATGAGAAGCACATAATGTGCTCCTTGCCTTTGCATATCAAGATTCCGGCCTCCTTTGACTTCTCCTTTGCCCATGGTTCCACTTGAACGTTCTTCTTCGTCAATTTAGGATAATTACTCTTGTAGTACCCTTTTCCCTTACATTCAAAGCAAATAATGCGATCTTTATTTTTAATAATCGAAATTATTATTATTGGTGCTGGGAGCACAACATTTAACCTAAGGTTTTGATATATGACTAAGGTTAAAGTTAGATTTGTTAGTAATCTAACAACTTGATGTCAAGTGTGCAAGTGCAAGAAACTTGACAAATGGAAAAGTCTTAGTGAGTAAAGCCAGATAGTGAAAAGACCTAGTGAGTGAAGCTAGGCAATTGAAGTCCTGGTGGGAATTTGGTAGGACCTAAGTCTTGGTTGTGAACAAAGCAAGAAAGTCCTAGTTCGGAACTAGGTGAAGTCAAGTCCAAGTAGGTCAGAGGTCTGATAACTTGGCAAGACAAGTCCAAGAAAGTTAGAGGTTTGATAGCTTGGTAAGATAAGTCCAAGTAGGTTAGAGGTCTGATAGCTGGGTAAAATAAGTTCAAGTAGGTCAGAGGATTGATAACTTGGCAAAACAAGTCCAAGTGAGATAAGAGGTTTGATTGCTTGGCTCAAAGTCCAAGTGTGTGGAATCAGCTGGGAGCTGATTGCTTGGCAACCCAAACTAGATGGGTCAAAATTTAGTCAGGTAAAGTGTGAATAGCTTTATATTCTACATTATTCTCAATATGTGTAACAACTGTAGGAAAGCAAGTTCGACAGTTTCAGACGATCGAAACAAGTTTGGTGCCACTGGCTAGTGATAACTCTTGGTGAGTGAAGTCGAAGGGTCCAGGCAACCATAACATACGAGCGGTTGTAGAAGCTTTCAAGTGACCAGGAGGCAACGTTATCAACAACACAAGTGAGTCGGGTCAAGATTAGATTTGACCACTCTACAGGAGATTGGAGGGGTGTCCAATCGACCAGGGAGCTTCATTAAAGTTATCTAATAGATAAAAGTTGTAACCATGTCAACACCTATATAGGCTACCAGAGGAGTGCTATAAAAGGAGTTTCGATGCAAATGTTGAAAACTACTCATTCAAGACTTCTCTTTATCTCTTGTGTTCATGCTCTAGTGCTCTCTTATTTTCTGTACTACAACACGTGATGTCGTAAACTGCAAGTGCATGGTAAGTTGTCAAGTAATAAAAATATTTATCCATAGGGATTATTGATTAAGCACTAATTGAGTCCACAAAGCTAGTTATCTAGATGATCAAAGGTTGTTTGAAGTCACGAATGAGAGCTTAAGAGAATGAGAGAGTGAGAGAGTGAGCTAAGTTAGGAAAGCGATTCTAGGACTTTGGTTTTACTACGATGGTTATTAACCTTCTAAGAATTATTTTCTTTCCTATCTCTATGTATGTTCACATGTAGGTATGACTATCTAAGGCCAAACTAGAATGTCTACTCAAATCCCATGCCTCTTCTTAAGAAGACCACATAATGTTCGCTTAAAGGATTACCCTTGTTACATAGGGCTCCACGGTCATATGACTAGTTTGCCCCTACTCAAGACTATGAATTGGGGCAAACCTCCTTTAAGCCCTAAGATAGTTATAACCTCATGATTAATCCACCTAAGTTTAAGATAATAATACTAGAAAGTCCACTTAAAGGATTACCCTTATCACGTATGGTTTCATGATCATACAATCTAGATTATCCTCTCTACAAGGTGATGGAGTCACCAAGTCCCAAAACACTAAGCATTCAAGTGGTAAAGAAGAACATGGAACATGCATATCATGTAATCCCTATGTCCCCAAACATTCAACATTCACATACAATCAATAATAATATGGAACATGCATGTCATGCAATAGAGAAACAAACAATTACTTAGAACAAATGTCAACAATTTCATCATAATTACTACCTAATCCTAGAATCTGAAGACTACTCCATGGAGAAGAGAGAACAATCCAAAGACAATGAATAGAGCATTCTTACAATCCAAAACAGAGAATGGAAGGAAAGAAATGCTTAGCGAGAAGATTGTTGGTGTCTTTGGAATGTCTCCTTTCTCCGAAAGTAGACGGATCATCGCGATGACTTCTTGGATGGTGGCTCTAGGATTTCCCCAAAGGGGGAAAATCCTCCTCCCCCAATTAAGGGACTTTTGGGCCTTTTATAGCCCTCCCAAATGTTAAAAATGGTTGGGAGAAAACCCCATATGACCCCTTCCCAGGACACGACCGTGTCTAAAAGGCACGGTTGCGTCGTGCTGGACTTGGCAAGTATTTGTGGTCGAGGCACAACCATGCCATTTTAGCATGGCTAAACCATGTGGGGATTTGTTGGTTGTCCAAGAAGAGGCACTGTCATGCCTTTTAGGCACAATCACGCCATGTTGGCTTCTATGGGAGGTTGGCAATCTTTAGACGAGGCACGATCATGCCTAGGAGGCACGATCAACCAATGTTGAATAATGGAATCTTCACTTCTCCTCCGTTTTCTGGTCAGTTTCTCTAATAAGAATTCACTCATTTCATGGGACACGGCTAGTGCATGTTCCTTGCTTCCATCTCTCACTCTAATGTCAATAATACTCCATTTTTGTTCCAGAAACACATCCTTTCAATCAAACCAAAAAAAGAGTAGATCTCCGAATCAAAAGAGTAACAACAATGAAATCATGTAGAAATAGGGTGTGCAAATGCAAATCATGCTCATGAAAACCAAGAGAATATATGTCAAACAATGCTTAGAAACATGCATAATTTACACATATCACACTCCTATACTTAAACCTTTTCTTGTCCCCAAGTAAATATAACACTCTAGACTTATGTGTGTGAATAATGCATCATAATCCCTAGTGAAATAGTCTAATCCTATCATGTAGTTTCATTAATGAGCAAGACAACCGAATTATTTTAGTGTGGTCTAAGTGAAAGTTCTCCGTGCTTAGTAAAAAAGTAGCTTAACATTTTCAAGTATCAACTTTCAGCCCTACTCAAGTCGTTATCTAACTGTGTTGTTAATGCTTCCGGTGATAGACACTTACCTGTCACATGCAAGGTTCTTCCCCCTTAAAAGTGCTATGCACATCTACATAAGGTCTCAAAGGATTTCTCAGTATCAAAAGAAACATAATAGGTATTTCCCTAGTAACTTAATTCGGTTTCAAAGGGGTAAATGAGTACCATGATCCAAGTCTATCCAATAACCAAAATATAGTTGAGGGGTCACCAAGAAAACAAAAGTACTAGTCCAGTTCTATGAATCATGAATATTTTCAGATATATTAGCTATCAAAGTCAAGCATAAGTGTAAAGAGATCCTAAACAACTAGGTCAATACCTAAACTTGAATGGTAAAAGCATTACTCACTTCATGCTACTACAGATAGAAGAAAATAGGTCACTAAGCATATTACCAAGAATATCACAACTACATAGAATCTATCATGCTAGTATCATGCTATAAGGAACAAACAAGAAATGCATGATGACATGTAAGCATAATTAAAAAAAAATTATAATGCAAAAGGAACATGACAAAAACAATCAAATCTAAAATAAAAACTAACTAAGCTAACAAAACATCCCCCCGACTTGAATATTTCATTATCTCAACAAAAACCAAAAATCTAATGTGGAGGAGGTTTGAAGTGAGAGAAGTTACCAAGTGATGTGCGTCAAGCATCTAAGTCATTACTCTGCCAAAGTCACCCCTCTATCTAGTAGTTGCACTCCTTCTCATCTATGAATCTTGCAAAAAGAAGATTAGACAAAAAAAATATAAGTTAGGGTTGAGTAGAAGAAGCAAGAGGAGAAGGAAGATCCCGTGACACGGCCATGCCTCGGAGGTATGACCAAGCCGTGTTGGCCTTGGCAGAAATCCAGGGTCGAGGAACAAGTACCGTGTTGGCTTCGACGACAATCTAGGGCCGAGGCATGACCTACCTGTGTTGGCTATGGGTGCTCACAGATGATCAGGCATGTCCTGCCTCTGTTTTTCGCCAATCTCCTTCCTACGCTCGTGGTAATTGCCATGCCTAGATTGTGGGTGCTCCTAGCCCTGAAATGAGTTAAAATAAAAGCTAAGACAAGACCAAGCAAAGTGCATGTACAAAAAATAAAACAACAACACAAACACAACAACACAAACAAATTGATAAAGAAAAGTAAGAAAAAGAAAAGGAATAGAATTCCTTGAGTTCTTGGCGGCTGAAGGTGATTCAGTAATAATAGCCAAGTCGGGAGCGACATGGTCCGAGTGGCAGAGAGAGCTATCATCATGGAATCAATATTGTGAAGCACTGCTCCCTCCATCTTCGTTCCCTTGAAGGTACTTCTTGGAGGTCAGAGATGATTCAGTTGAAGCATATAGTCCCAGGCCCTATAAAAACATACACATCCAATGAAAGAGCACACCTCCCACGCGCATGCGAGATAAGGAAGAACTATAAAAATAGCAAGTTTAATTGAGCATGTATCAAAGATTGAATCACATCCAACAAAATTGATTACAGGTACCTCTATAAAATTTTCTAAAAGATGACAAGAGATACTAACTTTGTATTGTTGAAAGGTACTTGGAGGTTCTAAATAAGTGAATGTGACTTTCTCTGGTCAGTTAAGGGCTCTGGCTCTGACTCATGTGGTGGTGCCACTAAAGGAAGTGATTCTTGGGGCTTTTCCTTCACTGCATAAGTCCCTATACTTCCATCATCAACAAATTCAATTCCTGCAACATCCATAGCATCAATTAGTTGTGTGACCAAAGGAAGTGATTCTTGGGGCATTGCTTCCACAATACAAGTTCCTACACTTCTATCCACAGCATCATCATAGGCATGACAGAATATACTAATATCAACATCAACAATAGGAGTATCAACAACTTCATCAGAAATCTCATATTGATCATCATCATCAAAGAATTTTTCCAATTCTTCATCTTTCTTGGCTTTCACTAGCCTTTATGGAAAAGAGACTGGTGGTACATAGGTCCTCAGTGGAGGCATTGGGTTGGATTTGTCTTTCATTTCCTCAGATTCCTTTTGAGTATGCGGCGGAGGTCCAAATTGCTCGTCTAACTTTGGTTTGACCAACTATTGAGGGAATGATATCGGTGACTTATAGACTTACTAGAGTGGTGGAATTGAGTTTTTGTGGTTCTCTCTTGTCCTTTTTCTCATCTGCAAACCCATTCTTCTCCTGAATTTTGAAATTCTTAGTACTTCTCAATTCGATAGCATTACAATGTTCACTAGAATTTGTTTTAGTTGGGAAGGGGTACTTATCTTAGAGTTGTGGCGGAATTCCAAGGTGAAGTCAACCTCTCTATCTTAACCTCTAACTGTTTGAAACCCTTATTTTGTGACTGGATCATATTTTCTATAAGGTTTTCAAAATTCTCGGGCGGATGCAACAACTCTTGTTTGACGTTCACATTTGCTTCCATGGCTCGCACTTTTGAGATTCTTGGGAAAGATGTCATCCAATTTTCATTTGACCACTCATGTAGGTTTAGTGCCACTTGATCAATTAAATCGTATGCTTCATCCAAGCTTTTATTTATCAAAGAACCCCCTATAGCTGAATCCAATACGGTCTTCATTGAGAAAGATATCCCCGTATAGAATATATGAACAATCAACTACTTTTCCAAACCATGATGAGGACACTACTTCAATAAACCTTCAAATCTATCCCATGTTTTGAATAGTGATTCTCCATCTACCTGAGCAAAGCTTGTGATTTTATTTCTCAAATACGTCGTCCTACTTGGAGGGAAAAAGTAATTCAAAAACTGTTGCTCTAGTTGTTCCCATCTTGTGATACTTTGTTGAGGGAGAGAATACAACCAAGACCTTGCTCTATCTTTGAGACTAAAAGGAAATGGCAACAACTGAATAGCATTCTCCAAGACTCCTTCACAATTCGCCATATTGCAATATTCTTGAAATACCTCAAGGTGTAAATAAGAGTTTTCTACAAGTGCTCCTCCGAATTGGTGATCTTGTATATGGAAATTCATGCTAGGTAAAGTTGGAAGTTGGCAACATCAACTTGAGGTCGCACAATGGGAGGTCTCACTCTTTTAATTAGGGTTGTTGCAAAATCTCTCAACAATCTGTTTCCATTGTCCGTACTCATTTTAAAAAATAAATTAGTAGGAAACAACCACAATCACCTACAAAATAGAATTATTAGAAAAACAAAAATCTAGAATCTAGAAATAAGAAAGAAATCTTGATTAACTAAATCACTTATCAATCAATGTTAATCGAAACAGTCCTCGACAACAATGCCAAAAAATTGATGTCGTAAACCGCAAGTTCACCGTAAGTCATCAAGTAATAAAAATATCAATCCATAGGGATTGTTGATTAAATACTAATTGAGTTCGCAAAGCTAGTTATCTAGATGATCGAAGGTTGTTTAAAGTCATGAACGAGAGCTTAAGAGAATGAGAGAGTTAAGAGAGTGAGCTAAGTTAGGAAAGCGATTCTAGGACTTCTGTTTCACTACGATGGTTGTTGACATTCTAAGAATTGTTTTCTTTCCTATCTCTACGTATGTTCACATTTAGGTATGATTATCTAAGGCCAAACTAGAGTGTCTACCCAAATACCATGTCTCTTCGTAAGAAGACCACCTAGTGTCCTCTTAAAGGATTACTCTTGTCACATAGGGCTCCACGGTCATATGACTAGTTTGCTCCTACTCAGGACTATGAATTGGGGCAAACCCCCTTTAAGCCCTTACATAGTTATAACCTCATGGTTAAGCCCTTATAAGAACATGGAACATACATGTTATGCAATAGAGAAACAAAAAATTACTTAGAACAAATGTCAACAATTACATCATAGTTACTACCTAATCCTAGAATCCGAAGACTACTCCATGGAGAAGAGAGAACAATACAAAGACAATGAATAGACCATTCTTACAATCCAAAATAGAGAATGGAAGGAAAGAAATGCTTAGCGAGAAGATTGCTGATGTCTTTGGAATGTCTCCTTGCTCCGAAAGTGAACGGATCATCGCGATGACTTCTTGGATGGTGGCACTAGGGTTTCCCAAAAGGGGGAAAACCCTCCTCGCCTAATTAGGAGAAATTTTGGGCATTTTATAGCCCTCCCAAATGTTAAAAATGGTTGGGAGAAAACCCCACACGATCCTTGCCCAAGACGCAACATGACTGTGTCTAAAAGGCACAGTCGCGCCGTGTTGGCCTCGACCAGTATTTGTGGTCGAGGCAAGGCCTAACCATGTGGGGATCTATTGGTTATCCAGGAAGAGGCACAACCATGCTGTGTTGGCATCTATGGGAGGTTTACAATCTTTAGATGAGGCACGACCATGTCTGGGAGGCAAGATCGACCAATATTGAATGCTGGAATCTTCGTTTCTCCTTCATTTTTCTATCAGTTTGGCCCGTACGAATTTTCCCATGTCATGGGACATGACCAGTGCGTATTCCTTGCTTCCACCTCTAATTCTAATGTCAATAATACTCTGCTTTTGCTCCAGAAACACGTCCTGTCAATCAAACTAAGAAAAGAGCAAATCTCCGAACCAAAAGAGTAACAACAATGAAGCAATGAAATCAAGTAGAAATAGGGTGTGCAAATGCAAATCATGCTCATGAAAATCAAGAGAATATATGCCAAGTAGTTCTTAGAAATATGCATAATTTACACACATCAACACGCTTCAACTCTGTGCTTCAGTTCTGATCGGCAACACCTAGAGTAATTTTTTTATTTTTTGTGTTATCTTATATTTTTTAACTGTGCTTTAATTTTTAGATTTTTTTTCTATAAGATTTCTCCACCTAGGAGAAATTGGAAATAAGAATCATATTTTATTATTGTTGTGTGTGCTTATTCTCTGCCTTGATTTAATTATTCTTAACTTAACTTTTTGATAAACTATTAGATTAATATTTATTTCCGCTGTGTTATTACTCTGTTTATCTGTTATTTGTTGAAATATCAGTTCATAAAATTTGTAATGTTATTCACTCCCCTCTAGCGTCGAGTTTGATCCTACAGTTATATCTTCACTGTTGGATTGAGAAAGCGCTAGAGGGCAGGGTGAATAACGCTTTGTACGCATTCGTAAATTGTTCGTAAATACCAAAGTAATGTAGTGAAAAGGTAAAAGTAGAAAGTAAAGAACACTTTATTTTTACTTGGTTCGCAGCCTCGTGGCTACTACTCCAAGGCCCATAGTTAGTTTGACCATTTTTGTTGAGAAATCACTATCAATCCATTTCTTTACAAAAGATGGGTTCGGTAACAATCTTACCAACCCTTAGTATAAAGCGTATAGAGAAATGGAGACAAAGTATGCAAACAACTAAGCGTTACCAAAGGCTAGGCTCGTTTGAGCTTATAGCGGTGTCGCGATGTTGTTGCGTCATTGTGGCTTGAGCGTAGTAGTATTTCACAGTTGTAGAAGCATAGAATGAAGTGTCAATTCTTTGTGCAAAGTCTCTGGTTGTGACCTTCTTTTATAACTTGATTCGGGCGCTTGGATCGATATAGGGCACCTCTAGCAACCTCTATCCTATTCGAAATCGTTGCTGACTCGACCAATCCAGGCGCTTGGATCTCTTCCGGGCACCTTGATTGCTGATGTGGCATCACCTGGTCAAAACCTCATCTACATCATGTTTATCCCTTCTTGGGCACTTGGAACCCTTCTAGGTGCCAGGAAGCTTACGTGCACCACCCGATCAGGGCATGCCACCTCATCTGAATGTGGGGCCGAACTTCGGTCAGATAAAGAACTTGGATCAGATAGGGGCGCTCATACCTCCAGTTGCCTGGAACCACTCCGGGCGCCTAAAGTTCCATTTTTCGGCCAACTTCCATACTTAGCTTCCTGCATCAAAGTGTTAGCACAACAGATATAATATAATGATTATGATCGATAGCTCGGAGAGCTGTCTGGCCTCAACTTCAGGTTTCCTGTGAAACCTTAGGTTGGAACTACTCCTATTGCTACCAAACCTTGGTCCACATGACCTATTTGGAATTTTGCTCAACCGCCCTTATGACTTTCCGCAAGACCTCCGACCCTGGACTTGTCTAAACTTTCTACCTAGTGTCCTTGACCTCCAGGACTTCTCACCTGGTGTGTTCGAACCCCAAGGCTTCCTACCCGATGTCCTTGATTAGCCAAGACTTCCTGCCTAGTCCCTACGACCAAGACTTCCTTGTCTAGACTCAACTAGGACTTTTCTACAATCTTGATCAACATGTTAGAACACAACATGACTTAACTTTAACCCTTTGCCAACATCAAAACTCAGGTTCGATCGTATGATGCTTCTTGCATCAATAATCTCCCCCTTTTTTATTATTGACAATATGGTTAAAGTTAAGTTGTAAAAATTACTCATATTAACAATTTAGGGAGTTACATAATACAAAGAGTAACCTTAACACTTATAAATGAAGAGAGTAACATTAATAACTTATTAATGAGGTTCATAATTCAGTTACAGAAAGTAAGTGAATTTTGTTACTCTCCCTAATTTGACCTCTCCCCATAAATTCTTGCATGGGTTATAATTTTTTACTTTAACTTCATTTTTCTCCCCTTTTTCCAATTATAAAAAAAAAAATGAAGCCTAGTAAAACACATTTAAAAAATGAATTTTAACAAATATGAGAAAATAAGTTATAAACACAATTACAACTCAAAGGTTTTTTTTTAAACCTTTGTTAGAAAAAAACTTTTGAAGAGAAAAATTTTTTGAAGAGAAAAAAGATTTTAAGAAAAACCAAAGTTTCGAAAAATATTTTAAGGAAAGAAAGGTGTTGAAAATATTTTAATTAAAGAAAAAAAATTTGTTAAAAATAAGGGTTTATTTTATAAACAAAGTCAAAAATATTTTAAGAGAAAAAGGGAAATCCTTGAAAGAATTTTTTTTTAAGAAAAAACCAAAATTTTGAAAAAAAAAATATTTTAAGGAAAGAAAGGTGTTGAAAATATTTTAATAAAAGAAAACAAAAGTTTGTTAAAAACATGTTAAGAAAAAATAAGGGTTTTGAAAAAAAATATTTTATAAACAAAGTAAAAAATATTTTACCAGGAAAAGGAAAAAACTTGAAAGAAAAAAATGTTTTAAGAAAAAAAACTAGAGTTTTGAAAAGAATAATTAAATGAAAACAAGAGTTTTTTTTTGTTTCTAATTGGTAAAATAATAATGGTAAAGGAAAATATGTTTTTTTGTGTGTTATTAGTATCCAAACATGTGAAAAACAATAAGGGAAAAATATTTTAAAAATAATTAGTAAAAATAAATATCTAAAAATTAGTCCTTAAGTAAATGTTTGAACTCATGTTACCCAAGTGATAAAGAGTTATCATTGAGTTAGATTTGAGTTCAGTTACTTTAAGCGATTAGTAATTATTTAGACTCCTTTTGATTCATTTTGATGCACTTGTTCTACATCTTGAATCTGGAGTATAGTCCAAAACGTCTCACGCTATTTTACATGGCTCTATACATAATCAATGTTAGACCTAGGTGTTGTGAGACATCTTGGCTCCTTAAGATATCTATAGGATCATGATTTCTAAGATAGAGTCTAGCTAAGTCCATTTTGCAAAAAGAAATATATACTATAAGTAATAAATAATAGCATGCTAAATATAAAATCCTAGTCTACCAAACACATTCCTAATTATCTTCTGAATATGCTAAACTCATCTTTTGGAAGGGGTTTAGTGAAGATATCAGCTAGGTTTGACTTGGATTCAACATAGTCTAGCATAATGTCACCTTTAGCTACATGATCTCTAACAAAGTGGTGTTTAACCTCTATGTGTTTGGTCCTTGAGTGATGGATTGGATTTTTTGTTAAATTAATTGAACTTATATTAACAATTAAGACTTTAATATTTTTGAAATCAAGATGAAGATCTTTTAGTGTGTGTATCATCCATAACAATTGAGCTACACATTTGCCTATTGCTATGTACTCAGCTTTAGTTGTAGATAGTGCAACACAATACTATTTTCTACTAATCTAGCTGACTAGACATTGACCTAATAGTTGAAAACTATCACTTATGCTTTTTCTATCTAGTTTATAGCTAGCATAATCTAAATCTGAGTATCCTAATAAGTCTAGGTTAATTGTCCTAGGGTACCACATTTCAACATTTAAGGTTCCTTTGACATATCTTAGGATTCATTTAACGATAGTTAAGTGAGATTCTTTTGCACAAGATTGATATCTTGCACACATACCTATTGAAAAAAGTATAGCAGGTCGGCTTGCAGTTAGGTATAAGAGACTATCTATCACACAACTATAGTATTTTATGTCAACTTCTTTTCCTGTTGGGTCATTATCCATTTGTACATTTGTTGTCATGGGTGTTTTTATTTCTTTGGCATTTTCCATATTAAAATTTTTAATTAGTTCCTTAGCATATTTTGGTGAACAAAAATTCCATCCGAGGTTTGTTTTATTTGTCATTCTAAAAAGAAATTTAATTCTCCTACAAGGCTCATTTCAAATTCATTTTCCATGAGTTTAGTAAATTCATTTAAAAATTTGGAATTGTTTGACCCAAATATTATATCATCTACATAGACTTGGGCTATAAATATTTCTTTGTCTAGGGTTTTTACAAATAAGGTTGGGTCAATTTGGCTTTGATTAAACCCTTTAGAGGTTTGGTAGGTGGACAACCTTTCGTACCAGGCTATTGGGTCTTGTTTTTGTCCATATAGGGCTTTCTTAAGTTTAAACACATGGTCTGGATGATTAGCATCTTCAAACCCTAGTGGTTGACTTGCATAAGCTTCCTTGTTTATAAATACATTTAGGAAGGCAGACTTGACATCAATTTGATATAGTTTAAACCCTTTATGTACAGTATAAGCTAGCAACATCCTAATGGACTCAAGTCTAGCAATTGGAGCATAGGTTTCATCATAGTCTAATCCTTCCACTTAACTGAATCCTTTGGCCACTAGCCTGACTTTATTTCTAACTATCTCACCTTTGTCATCTAGTTTATTTCTAAAGACCCACTTGGTGTCAATTTGGGACTTGTCTTTAGGTAGAAGTATTAAGTCATAGACTTGATTTCTCTCAAATTGAGCTAACTCTTCTTGCATTGCAATAATCCAATTGAGATCAAGAAGAGCCTCCTCTATAGTTATGGGTTCTATTTTTGATATTAAAGCTATTTGACTCAAGTTTCTAAAGGCGGATCTGGTTTTGACTCCTAGATTTGGGTCACCTATAATTTGATCACTTGGATGATTAGATGAGGTTCTGGTGTTTGTTTGAACTAAATTCAGGTCTAGTCTAGGTTAATTCAAGTTCATCAATTTCATCATCTATTTTTGGTTCTAGTGTTGACTTGGATTCACTTATGTTACTATCTTCGTCAAAAGTAACATTTAAGGTTTCTTCCACTTTTAGGGTTTATTTGTTATAAACTCTATAGGCCCTACTTGTTGTTGATTATCCTAGGAAGATTCCTTCTTGTAATTTTGATGTAAAATTTTCTAAGTAATCTTTAGTATTTAAAATGTGCACTTTACATCCAAAAACCCTAAAGTATTTTAGATTAGGTGTTTAGTTGTAATAAAGTTCATATGGTGTTTTATTATGTAATTTGTTCTTTAGGATTCGATTTTGAGTGTAACATGCTGTGTTAATGGCTTTAGCCTAGAACTTGTTGGTTAGGTTATATTTGTTCAACATAGTTCTAGCCGCTTCTTGTAAAATTCTATTTTTTCGTTCGACTAGACCATTTAGTTGAGAGGTTCTAGGGCATGAAAACTCATGGTGGTATCCATTCTCTAGACAAAACTTGATAAACCTATGGTTTTCAAATTCTTCTCCATGGTCACTTCTAAGTCTTTTAATTTTAGTTCCTTTTTCATTTTCCAATAATTTACATAAGTTGCTAAATTGTTCAAACGTTTTATCTTTATGTGTTAGAAATTTAACCAAGGTGAATCTAGAATAGTCATCTACTATTACTAGGCAGTATCGATTTTCACTTAGTGGTTTAGCCCCGTGAGAATCAAATAGGTCTAAGTGTAATAGTTCTAAGGTACAATTGGTTTGATCTAAGTTAGTTAACTTGTGATTAGTTTTGGTTTGTTTTCCTTATTGGCAAACATTACAAATTTTGTTTTCCAAGTTCTATGTTTAGGTAAACCTCTAACTAAATTACTTTGACTTATTTTGGATAAGAGTCTTACATAAGCGTGACCCAGTCTCCTATGCTATAACC
>JBBUKS010488111.1:0-15673 GCA_038050645.1 Hedychium gardnerianum
AAAGTTCATAAGTTAATTAAATATTAAATAAAAATTATAAATTAAATTAAAATCATAAGTTAATTAATATATTAATTATAAATTATAAATAACATAAATTAAAGATCATAATTAATTAAAATATTAAATGAAAATTACATAGAGTTATTAAATAAAAAAATAATAAATAAAAATATGTGATATATAATATCTGGCTAAAAAAATTGGAAAATTTATTTTTGATTATGGAGATAATAGTAGGTTTTTATATTTTTAATGTAACATATTGAAACTATAAAAAAACTCATTTAAAACTTTAATCATTGGAGATGCCTTAACATATTTTATGTTTTTGACGAGATATTGAGTAAAAAAGCTCATATAGAGCTTTAACTATATATATGAGCATTTTTTTTTTTAGTTTCAGTATGTCACATTAATGCCAATGGTTAAAGCACATTGGACTTAGGGCATTCCAATGGTTAAAGCATATTGGGACTTAGGACTTGTATCGATTTAAGAAAAATTTCGTAATCACCATGTTACAATGAAACAGAGGAAAAATGGAACTCTCTCCTTTTTTTAACAGTTATTCTTGGATTTCTAGTATATTTACATGGGGCAATATTTGTTTATGAATTAATTCTACAGGATAAGGTATTAATTAAGGCCCTTTGATTCCTTTACCATGTCTCTTCAGATTCCCAAACACCTCATTTGCACGATTATTTCTCTTCTATGTAAGGGTAATTTTCTTCCTCCGATCAAACATAGTTTATTTTAAACATTATTCAACTCAATAATATAAATATGTATATTATGTAAATTAGACTATCAAATTTATTATGCACATAATGAAAAGGATAGAAGAAAGATTACCTATCTTATAGCAATAATTGTTATACGAAGATATAATATTAGTGAATCAATAAAAATCTTCTTAAAATCTATAAAATTATAAATTCATGAGGAAATTTGGATATTAGATTAATAATTACAATATTTTAAGGAAAAGTTGTCTATCTTTTATAACTTTTAAATCTTTATTTAACTTTTTTTCATTCATTATTTTATAATTTTATGGCCAATTTTATTTATACTATAATCTTCTCATCCTCTTTATCTATTTTTTTCAAGAGAGAGCACTAAAAAATAAGCAATATTTTTATTTTATTTTATTTTATTAGCTTCCTCGAAATCCAAATTAATTAAATTAAAAAGCAATTCAATCGTGATTTCGATTTTCCTTTTTTTTTGTATTTCAATATGATTTATGTTTTTAATCTTTAATTTCTCTTTTATTTGTAATTTTTAGATAGGCCTGCATGAAGAACTTCTAATGTTATTTATTTTAAATTAAATATTACTCAATAATTATAAAAAATATTAGTTTAATCATAGAATGTGATAAAAATTTTGTTTAATTCATATTCTGTATGAACTTGGCATACTAGAGAAATAAAAAAAAATCATAATAATTACATGAAAATTGTAAAATATTATAATTGTTATAACTAATAAATAATAATATAATATTAACACAAATAACCTTTCTTATTTGTGTATTGAGTTTATATTTCACCCAGGCACTGGTATTAATCTAGTTTATAAAGTATCTTGCTAGTTTGGTGCAAAATTTAGATTCGAGTCCGAATTCAACAAATTTAGAAAGATAAGGAACTGCTTGAGTTCAATAAAGAACTGCTTTCAATTCTGACTCCACTAACAGCATTATGAATGTGACACAATCGAAGCTAAGCCCATATGCAATGTTGGTCTCAACATTATGAATCTTATCCAAGATTCATGTTAACAGATCATCTAAAATAAACTTCACGAGTAGTAGAAACTGTAATTGTAGGTAAAGATTTATCTTCTCACAAGGGCAGCATAACTATGTTGATAGAATAACATAACAATGTGGACAATGCATGGAGAAACAGACCAATACACTCGACACTCGATGGATCACGAATTTCAATCGCAAAAACATATATAAAACAAACACAGAAGGCTTTAAGAAACTCTACCTGATACAAGTTGGCAAAGCAATGCCATGGCATAGAAATGCAAGCACAACGTATATAATAATCAGGATGAGTAGAATAAGTACAATCCTGCAAGGCACAAATTGTCCAAGTCAGAGAATGTTTTAATTTCAAGTTCAAAAGCTAAAACTTAGATAAACTACAAACAGAGAACACGTTCTAAAATCGTGTTGAGGAATCTACAAAAGAATGTTCAAGAAATGCTTTGAATCACAGGGATTTGTCAGTTGTGATAGTTAAACAGCAGCTAATTAGGAGATGCTTTGAATAAGAGATGTTTCAAATCTGGTTGACATGATAATCAGCTTTATCTAGATAATTGAGTTAATATGAGTAGATGACTGATATATGCTAAAGGAGGTCAGTAATTAATTCCATCTAAGATTCTACAACACGAAATGATGGGAATAAGAATTTTAACCCGAGTGAATCATGGAAGATTGTATGATATAGATCCTTCCACCTTACCAGCTCATCCGATAAGAAACTGATTGGTCACCATGGGATCACTGTGAGCAACAATCAACATGAAATATAACTAGATTTCAGGCATCCAGTTAGGTTAATTTTCCTATCATGAGAACCAGAATCACTAAATTTCCACTGGAAGATCAGAAAATTAAAACCATGGTCTCTTTTAATAATACACATAGTGACGAGACTTTTTCTTGCTAGGAAAGATACCATTAAATGATGAACAATTCACAGGCTTCAAAAATGATTGAGGAGATACTAGTTAAACTCATGTACATAATAAATACAAGGGCCTGTACATGACAGAAGAAATTGAAAAGAATGAGGATGATCTCCTGTATTGCACCAAAACATGGATCAAGCGAGGTAGCTACAGAGAAAAGATTTGAGGATTCAATATTAAAGTTGACATACTATATCAATGCTTAATATTGCTTTAGTGTATAATTATTCAATGACAAGCCACATAAGAAGGTTCTCTAAAATTCATATGAAAATATCTGTGGAACAAGGACTAGTTGAATCAAGAGACAAACAAAGGACATATTTGATTCATGACAAAATTTTAATTTTAAAACTCCAGTTTTCCACTATTACCAACTACAAAAGTCATGAAGTATCCAAAAATCTCAGTTAAACCAAAATAAGACTGCAAATAAGTGAGCATGATCTCTTATTCAACATCTAACATGGCCAATGGTGGTTTTCTGTGAAGTCAAACATTCTATTTAGCACCTCTATGAAAATTTCAATAGTTCCTTTCAATCATTTATTTGACATCCAAAACAAGACCATCCTTTTGTTTCATCACATCTTTATATAGTCATGAAGGCCGGTTTCAGTTACATTCATCTATGCTTGAAAAAGACAAACTATTAAACCATAAAAAAAATAACAGTTGGCATCACACAGACTTCACTTTTATTGTTTGTTAAGGTGCCCACAAGCAAAAGACTCATCAAGATACATTGAGAAGGCATTTGTTTTAATTAATGTACTCATATACGGATTTTTAAGAAAAAACTGTATTTAAAATATTGAAAGAGAAATAAAAAATAATCTAAAATCATCCCATTATATACTATAATATTTGATTATGGGCATATGTTATCAAATACAAAGCAATGTCTTATTAGAAGATGCAGTTCTTATCCTGTATAAGCTTAAAACAAATTATGGATCACTTCAGATTGGGATTTTTCCCCACCAAATCCTGAAAATAACTAAACCAAAATTCACTTCCAACTTTACATCTAACCAAAATTCTCAATTTGGGAAATTGGTGCCAAAGTTCTAGTTCACTGTCAGCTTGAAGTGATTTACTAGATTTATACAAGCACATGACTAATGTTATCTTGTCAGATTATAGTATTCAGTAAGCACCAGAAATAGAATCCCTTGAAATTCTATACTGACCAGATAATTCACACAGCATGAGTGTTCAATGTGCAATTTTAGTTTGATAATATATATCATAAATATATCTTATTGTTTTTTAAGAATAAATATAGCAATACGATTGAAGGCAAGAAAACAGGAACTAACAAAAGGTTAGATGTGCATGTTGCATACGTTAGTTTAATATTTTGCCACCACACAGAGTTCCGAAAGCGACGTGCTTGTTTCCTAAAGCGAATTGTATTTCCTTGCATGTTTGCAGTTTTGTCAACCAGAAACTCCAACCGCTCTCCTCTTTCCAGTACTTTGTCAATATTCTCTATCATAACATTGCGCACCTATGGAACATCAAGCCATTCAATTCAGAAACTTTAAATTAGTCGAACAGATAAGAAGGCAAACTGCATAGCAGATGGTAACAGTTCGTGTTAAATATATAAATAAAAAAGAGAGGGGCAATGAACAATGTTATCCAATATAACTAGTGTGGTCAGTATGCATCATAGTGGTTCCAACAACATAAAGTGGCACTTGAAATTGGAAACAATATTTTACCAACAAATCTATGGCTAACATATTTATACACAATTGCATAAGCTAAAATCAAACAATAAAGGCAGCAGGGCTTTCTTTATCGCATCTGTCTTGCTATATAATCTTTGACTAACCAAGATACTAGAAACAAAGAAAACAATGGCTATAATCTGCTAAAAGAGCTATGTGCAACCAGTGAAGATTATCAGGAGACAATTGCTAATGATCGTCACTGTTTATTGAAAGAGCATTTGGAATAAGTCCAGAAACACATGAGAGGCAAATAGCTGCCCTTGTTCTTAACATGTCCTGAAAATGCATAAAATTTAAAAATTATGATGTAAATTACTTTACTGGATAAGAAAATATTCTTTCCCCTGTCTATAAGCATGAAAGGAAATCCAAAACATCTTTGGAAATTAACACATTTAAAATGAAGTAATCTACCTGACTCATTTCACCCTTGATCCGATTCATCCTATCTGCATTAGGATCATTAGAATAGTAATCAATCTGTTGACTCAAAATCCTGGAGAACTCGTCATTCATTCCATAGGCAGGTGCTGTATGACAAGCACGGCCATATGTCTTCACAAATCTTCCATGAATATCCTCCAGAAAGGCAAAAGGAATTCTTCCTACATGGTTCATTCATTGCATCCACATGTTACTCATCTTAAAAGATGCCTTAGGTCAGATAACAAAGTGTTAATTAGAGAAAAGAATAACAATGTCATAGGATTCCATAAAATCCATCAATTTTTATAGTTTAATCAATGGGAAAATACAACGAGAACGAAATTCATGTAAGCTCATGTGCAACATGGCTTGGTAATACTTTGACAGAAAAACATGAGTTAATATGCCATGAAAGCTTGATGATTACTAGCTGTTGTAACATTTGAATATAAACATATGACTCTTAAGATTTACATTTCCTAGGAAAGATGGATGTGTACCATAAACTCAATAGAAATGCAATCCATTATTTACTTAATGGTTGGTAATTTGGTATTGGATAAAGCATTAGCTAGAATCAGGTAACAAGTATTTCCTTTAGTGTGTGAGGCAAATTTATCACGAAAAGAAAAGGACATGCAAATTCAATGTTTAGTTTCCTGCATGGAGAGAATATGCTCCATAGTGATTGATGAACTAAACTAAGAGTCCAAACCGCCACTTGCATCAACGACATTAAACATAAACTTCTGACATATCATTTAGATCTGTATGCTAGGCATGCCAAATCAAGGATGGTTGCTAGTGAGACATTCCTACCAAGCTCTGTTAGTACTGAGTCAATACATACAAGAGTTCTCTTGCTAACTTGAATATGTAGAATGATACACTCATCAAGTGCTCAATGCACAAAGCCCCCTCACTAGTCTCATTAAAAGTTGAGCATTTGAAGACCGTGACTAGGCATACAAAAAAAGGACAGCTCGGTGCACGAAGCACCTGCTAATGCAAATCCCGAGGAAGGGTTGGATCACATTGGGTCCATTGTACGTAATCTTGTCCTATATTGCAAAAGACTGTTTCCGCAACTTGAATCCGTGACCACGAGGTCACACGGCATACAAAAATAGAGAGAGAGGGGGGCCATAAGAAGTTACAAGGATACAACAGCTTGGCCAATTTCATAGTAGGCTTTTGGATTCAAGTAGTATTTGCCTGATTGCCCAATTTCATATTAATTTAGAGTCACGATTTCCAACCCAATCACATACAAGGCAATCCTACCTGACATAACAATTGGGTTGTTAATATAGGCATGGGATTGAAGTATAATAATGCTAAAATGCGCTTATGAAACTTAAAATTTACCTTCATCTAGATTACTGAAGCAAGAGATTTTTATGTATTCTCATCAAAAGTGCATGCTAGAATACAAAATTAAGAGAATTTACTGAAACACAAAAATGCTACAGCCTGAAAAGCATACTGACAAATAAGCTAAATTCATCATCTTTCACGTGATGTATGAATTTAATTCTTAGAATTACGAATTACGATCTCCATTAATGTGGAATTGGCTGATGAATGATGTCAAAACCGCCTTTTGTATTACATACGACGGGTAACCTTCTTTTAGGCAGTCTATCTGGCGATAGGGCACGAGTTGTAACCTTAATCAAGGGAAAAGGAAACGGTTTTCCTTTAAGAGTTTTAATTGCTTCTTTTCTCTCCCAGTTGGCCCGTTTGGGCGGTGAAAATATGTCTGAACATTTCTTTCTAAGCTACTTCAATCCAATCTGACAAGGATAAAAAACTTCCACACGCGCGGTTGGCGATATTGATGGAAAAAAAGGAAGAGTATTGAACCACGCCAAAGAAACCAATCAACAAGCATCCGCAGCAGGGACCGATGGAATAGAAGAATAACCGTATAGGAAAAAAGAGGACTCACTTCCGGCGGTATCATCGGCGACGCAGAGGACAGTGAGGCCGTCGGTGCGCTTGACGTGGAAGATGTAGCGGTCCTGCGAGTAGGATACGTGGGTGTCCTGGGAATCGGGGATCCGCTCCAGGATCTGCCGCGCCACCGCGCTCGCGTTCATCGGAGACGTATTGAACTCCGCCAGCACCACCGATCCTCGCGCCACCAGAGCGTAGAGGATCGCCATCTGACACCCCACGCACTCTCCTCTCCGATCCGATCCCTCTCTAAACAACGAGGGTGACCCGAGAAACGAGCGGAAGGATTAAAAAAAGGCGAGAAAGACGGACGATAAAAATAACAGCGGAGCGGATGAAATCATCACCACGAGCTGTTCTGCTGAGTTGGCAAGACGAAGAGGTACGGTGAGCTGGCGGAGAAAGACTACCCTTCTTATGTGGTACCATCTAAAATTAAAGATTTCAAACAATGGAGAAGATATAAATTTTTTTATATATAAAATGAATCTTTATTTTTAAACCTAGTTCCGTACCGTTCTTGATAAATTAAAGATTTTAATAGATGATTATCATCAAATGATTAGAGAGTTGGAGAAAAAAAATTTAAAACAGAAATAACAATAGAAAAGTAATTTTTATTTTATTATAATAAATTTATTATCTACTAATTAATTTAATATCCATGAACAAAGATTTTCATTCTGGATAGATAAAATAAAACAGGAATGAAATTATTTATTTTCTCTTTTTTATAAATTATTTAAGGAAAAATCTAAAAGGACGTCCACGAATTATCAAATGAATAATTCTTTTATAAAAATCATCAAATAAATATACTACCCGAATTATATACAACTTTTTAAAGTTGTCTCGTATCTAATTTTTTTTTTAATTTAAAATTTAGAGTCGAACATCATCCACTATAAAATATAAAATATATGTAGCAACTACTTACTAATTGTTATAATATTCTATTGAACACATAAATAATATTATACTTTCAAATTATAAAATAAAATGAGGAGAATCATAAAATCAATAAATATAAAATTAATATTATTTGAATATGATTTACTATATAACAATTAACAGATAGTTGTTATAATATATAATAGTTATTTTTTAATTATTATAATATTATCATTGTCTTATGTTAATTCTGATAAAATGAAAGTGGAAATTTAAATAAGTATTTAAATGTTAACACAAATAAAATAGACTTCATATGTCTCATTAGATGTAAAATTAATATTATCTAAAATATGATTAGTTATGTAAGTAGCTACAATATGTAATAATCATCGTGTAACTGTTCTAGTGTGCTGTTACAATAGTGTTACTATCTTATATTAATTTTAATAATGAAGATTTAAATAAAATAAGTATTTAAATTCTAAAACAAATAAAGTGAATTCAATATAATTTATAATCCACTAAATATAAAATTAATATTATTTGAATATCTATTATGTAACATCTAGCAAGGAGTTGATACAACTTATAACAACTACCCGTTTAACTACTCCTGTCTAATTTTAATTTTGATTGATTGATTGAGTATGAAATCCTAAATAAAATAAAAATTCAAATGTTAAAATAAATAAAATGAATTTCATAGAATCCATTAGATATAAAATTAACATTATCACGGTGGCAAAAAATTAACATTATCACGATCCTAACTCCGTCAATTGTGATTCAGATGATAAACACTTAAAATTCAATTTGAAAGTAAAGAATTTAGATGGGCTAGATAATTTAAAAACATTTTAAGTAGTTGATGTTTTTTTTATATATAAAAAATATTCATTTAATGATTGATTAAAGTCGGGATGTTCTTTTAATTTTTGTCTAATATTTGAATCCGAATGGAACTTTTTCTGAAAAGACAAGTCGGGTTTTTCCATATTCTTTTTATAGTAGGAATTTGACGTCTTTAAATCCTCAACAATGGGAGTCAACGAGACAGCTACTGAGTGTCCATAGAAGATAGAGCCCTAATCTTCTTCCTTCTCGATTTCCACAATCTTCGTCGATTTCTCCAACCCAATCGGTCTCCCTCTTCCTCGCAACTCTTCTTCATCTAAAGTTCCCTTTTTTTTTTCCATCAGCAAATCTTGCAAAAGTCGCCTGATTAATCGGTTCGGAAGCAGAATTGAATCGTTGGCAGAAAGATGTCGGGAGGAGCCGAAGAATTCTTCATCGGATCGATCGATCAGGGCACCACCAGCACTCGCTTCATCATCTACGATCGCCACGCCAAGCCCGTCGCCTCTCACCAAGTCGAGTTCACCCAATTCTACCCCGAAGCCGGGTATGCGATTCCTAATCTTCGTGTGTGTTTTTTTTTCGATGTTTGATTCAATCGTGGAGGTGAGAGGATGAAATTGCAGATGGGTGGAGCACGATCCCATGGAGATCCTGCAGAGCGTGAGGGTGTGCATGGGGAAGGCGCTCGATAAGGCCACGGCCGCCGGTCACAACGTCGACGCCGGCCTCCGCGCCATCGGCCTCACCAACCAGCGGGAGACCACGGTGGTGTGGAGCCGATCCACCGGCCTCCCGCTTTACAACGCCATCGTCTGGATGGACGCCCGCACCAGCGCGATCTGCCATCGCCTCGTAAGTCAGCTCTCCGGCGGCCGCGATCATTTCGTTCCTTCCTGCGGCCTCCCCATCAGCACCTACTTCAGCGCCCTCAAGCTCCTCTGGCTCATCGAGAACGTGAACGCCGTCGAGGTCGCCGTCCGATCCGGCGACGCCATGTTCGGCACAATCGACACTTGGATGATCTGGAATCTCACCGGCGGCTGCGGTGGCGTCGACCTCCATGAGAAGCCCGTGCTCGGTCTCCATGTCACCGATTGCTCCAACGCCTCACGGACTATGCTCATGAACCTACAAACTCGAGAATGGGACGCCGCCATCCTTGAAACCCTAGGCATCCCTCTCAACATCCTCCCCAAAATCATCAGCAACTCGGAGACCGTCGGTGTGATCGCGAACGGGTGGCCACTCGCCGGGATCCCAATCGCTGGCTGCCTTGGCGACCAGCACGCCGCGATGCTGGGCCAACTCTGCCGGAAAGGCCAGGCCAAAAGCACTTACGGCACCGGCGCCTTCATCCTGCTCAACACCGGTGAGGAAATAGTCAAATCATCGCACGGCCTCCTTACCACCATCGCCTACAAGCTTGGCCCCGAGGCCCCCACCAACTACGCCCTGGAGGGCTCGATCGCCATCGCCGGTGCGGCCGTACAGTGGCTGAGGGACGGTCTGGGAATCATCCAGACGGCGGCGGAGATCGAGGAGATGGCGAAGCTGGTGGAGACTTCGGGAGGCATCTACTTCGTGCCGGCGTTCAACGGGCTGTTCGCGCCGTGGTGGCGCGACGACGCTCGCGGGGTGTGCGTCGGGATCACCAGGTTCACCAACAAAGGCCACATAGCGCGGGCGGTGCTCGAAAGCATGTGCTTTCAGGTGAACGACGTGCTCTCTTCGATGCATAAAGATGCAGGGGACGGCGGCGAGGTGAAGACTGAGGGTGAATTCTTGCTTCGCGTCGACGGCGGCGCCACTGTCAACAATCTGCTGATGCAAATTCAGGTCCATTACTTCGCCTCATCTTCAAGTTTTTGCCATCTTATCGTTCTGCTGTTCTATTTGTGTGCACACAAAAAAAATCGTTTTTTTCTCAATGAATAGTTAATCACTTGTTCACGAAGAGAATCTTTGTCCGAAATTTGCTGATTTTAACATTTATTTGAGATTCGATATCTATCTATCGAACCTAAAAAAAAAATTGCTCGTTTTTCTTGTCCTTTGTGTGCTGTTTATTATAATGATTTAGTTACAAGGCGTTGCTTGATTCTATATGTAACTCACTATGGTATCTCTTCATTTTTCTTGATAGTTGATAGTGATGGTTCCATTTTTCTCGAGAAGTTAAATCTATGCTTGACTTTTTCTTTTGTGGAACGATGAATTCCTATGCCAATGAGTCATTTTCATGGCAGCTCATAAAGATAAGAACAATGTTAGTTTGAACTCCATACCTCATCTCTTTCAAGTCATAATAATATCTATACAAAATTTGAAATTTGACACTGTCATTTTCAGCATTAGTTTTCATCTTTAAACACTTCTATAAACCTTACAAATTTTGGAGGAGAATAATTAAGTTGGACACTATTGGTACAAGTGCTGTTCCTTGATTTGATGAATTAAACAAACATTACCTACTTATTTTGCAGCATTCACTTTATCAATTGCTCTCACTTGTGTATAGCTTAACAAACTTTCTCCTTTCAGTAACTGGATATCTTCTGTATGGTAGGCTGATCTATTGGGTAGCCCAGTCGTCCGACCTGCAGATATCGAAACTACGGCACTTGGAGCAGCATATGCTGCTGGACTAGCTATTGGTGTGTGGACCGAAGAACAGATATTCACCTCTGGACATGAAGAAAAGACCACGATCTTTCGTCCCAAACTAGCTGAAGAGGAGAGAAAGAAGAGGACTGAATCTTGGCACAAGGCCGTGTCTAGAACTTTCGATTTAGCTGACCTGTGAGACACTGCTCCTGTAAACGATTACAAAATCTTAATTATGAACTTTGTCAGAATTGCGTCTCAATTTAGTCTTTGTCTCCTCATTAAACTTTCGATCCGGAATATAAACTAGTTGATTTGGTGATCCTATCTTGTAAATTAATCTGTTTACTATCTGCAATTTTCTGTTATATAATGCCAGATTTCTTTGAGTGGTCTGTTATTTCAGTTTTCTTATTGATGAGAAAAGTTTCGGTGGTGACTTTGTCTTCTTGATGGATTACTGTGCTTATATACAACACAGATTAAGAGATCCCATCATCTCAAGTCCTTCTACTTGATGCTAATGTTTTTATTTGAAGATTTATATATCTAAATAATGTTTTTGTTTGAAGAAAAATTATGTCCATTCATTTTGTCTGAAATCGGTGAGACTTAAAGACTTAAAGCTTCCGTGAGTTAATTTACAACTTAATTAGAGGAAGACTTTGAGGGGGGAGAGAACGTCTGCAGCATCATAGAATAAGGAGAAGGAACGTCAGTGATCAAGCTAGGGAGTTCTCCGACACTTAAGTTAGGACAAAGTATGACAAAGGTAGTAAACATTAGCGGAACGTATGTATTGAGTATATGAGAGGAAGTATACCTGGCAAGGGAGGAACCTTTTATAATATTTGTAATCCTCGCATTTAATACAAATGTCATATCAAAAGATGATAGATGTCTTTTCACAGTATTCTTAGTATGATACAGTCCCATCACTTATATCAATATCCGTGGAATAGGATCGTCACATGCACTTCTGACAATACCGCACACGATATTTATTAGGGATATCCGACCGGATGTAAGGGAGCCAAGGGGATACTCGACCGGATGTAAGAGAGCCAAGTCCTGGGATCGAAGATACCCGACCGGATGTAAGAGAGCCAAGCTTTGGGGTCGGGAATATCCGACAGGATGTATTATGTAATCTGGTTAAGCATTGGAATTGACACCATCCAATCAGCTGAGATTGGTGCAATCCAATCGACTGGGTCTCTTCTTTCGCCGATTGACTTCTAATCAATTGTTTACTCTTTACTTTGGTTGACTTATCATGGATTTTTTACTTTCATGTCAACTAGAATATTGACCCTTTGACTTCACGTGGGGGTCATCAATATCTGTCGCATCACAAGCCTCTCCCTAAAATCTAGTCGAAGGAAGCCCGAACCTGACTAACTAGACATTGGTGCTATCTTAGTCCTTCGATTGGCCGATATCTTGAGGGTTAACGTCATGTGGATAAATACCATTAGCGCCTCGAAAACATGCATGTCAATCGCCATAAATGTGAGGGGATACACGTGATGACCTATCGGTGTCATGATTGACTTGTCTTTTCGATCATAAATGTGGGCTTTATATACTGTTGCCACATGGCTTGACCATACTGAGGCTGTTTTACCCAAGGTGACTGTTGGGATCTCAATCCAACGACTAGGGTAATTAGCCTACCATTTTTATTTTGATCGGGCAATGGAGGTTTAAGGAGGTTGGGGCTTTATAAAGGTTAAACGTCAAAGATACATCTGCGCTTCCTTTGTCTTCTTTGTCTTCATGTGTTTAGTGACTCTGGCTGCCAGCATTTCTTTCCCCTAGGGTTTCGATCAACTCTCATTTTCGTAAGTTCTCCTCCATTTTGTTCTTTGTAACTTTGCTTCCAGAGTTCTTTACTCCCCAGGTCATATCTTCTGACACAACTTTCGTGCAGTACACCTCCATCGTTTCTGACTTTAATGATGGATGTTTAGATTTAATTATGATATGTTACGAGGTCCTTAAAGATCATTACATAGTTATCCTGAACGACCTCGATCGACCCAACCTTCCTCCCCCTGGGTTCATTACCTTTTTCTAAGACCAATTTCTCGGAGGTCTCTAATTCCTCCTGTTAGAACGAGTCGGCCGGTTTAGAGGGGTTGGAGAAACCTGCAAATTAAAAGTACTTCTCTTGCTTCTTACTTAAGCAAGGATACATACGTTAGTTAAAAAAAACATAAACAAAAAGAGGAAGAGGCACAAGAGTTTACTCGGTTACAACCGGGAAGGTTGTTAATCTAAGGCAGTCGAAAGCTCCACTAAAATACTCCTTTAGGCGGAGTAGCCTCTTTACAACGTTGACGTACAGGAATAGGAAGATTGGAATTACAAAACTAAGTGTGATATCCTAAAAGAGAGGTCACAACTTCTATTTATAACAAACTGGTCGAGGTGACCGTTTTGCTGACGTGACAGTCACGGGAGCGCCTCTATTGATTGGGGGCACCTCTAGTGGATCGAATCTGATCCACTAGTGATCTGGCAGCGCTGGGGGCGCCTCCAAGTGTTGGGGGCGCCTCGATTGAATTGACACAGCTTTCAGATCTGATCCGCTGTTGCGGGTCTTAAGCGATGAGCAGGGGCGCCTCCATTGCTCTGAGGCGCCTTCAAGCGTTGGGGGCGCCTCCATCAGTCGGCGCTTGAGGCGCCTCCATAGCACCGTGGCGCCTCACACGCCTTTTCTTCTGAGGCGCCTTCAAGACACAAAGGTACCTCGGGTTTTCTCTGGTCGCCTTGGGTGATTGTCCAGTCGTCCAGAGTTGAGCTCACCCAAACTCAACTCAGGCCTTCTCCTCGAGCAGGCTTCCTCCCCAGCTTCTCGTACCTAGGACCATGTCCTTCTCGCCTCGCGTCCTTCGGATCACGTCATTCTCGCTCCACCGGTGTACTCTTCCGCAGCTTCTCGTCCCTCAGATGCACCGAGCTCGTCGACTCGCTTCCCGTGTCTTCCTTCTCGTCCGCTGCGTCTTTCGCTCGACTTCTTGTGCTCCTAAGCTCCTGCACACTTAGACACAAAGATCAAATACCACAGAACCTAACCTAACTTGGCTGATCACATCAAAACTATCCCGGGGTACTTACACCCCCTTCATCCTTTTTTCTTAGAAATTGCCAGTATTTCCACCTACCACTCCAATAGTTAGCCCCAAACTCAATCCAACTGCTTTGTGGAGTGGTCATTATTTTTCATCCGTACCAAATCCCCCTGACTCCCAAAGTCTTCTATTTTTTCTATTACCCAAAGAGAATTCAAGCGGACGTCTTTTTCTTCCAAGCTCGATTGAAGTATGTTTTCTTCGACGAGATGCCAACTTCCAATAAAGGGTGGAAATCCTACTACTTTTATGTGCGGCCAGTTCCTTCCGTCTTATGGTCGACCGGCTAACAGATGGATTTGTCCAAGGCTCCTATCTTGCGCTAATATCATTCAGACCCGGCGTACGTATTGACTGCCAAGACTTTAGCCGGTTTGAAATTCGATATTAACAAGTTGCTGGAGGTGGACCTTCTGTATATATTTGAGTTGAGCCCGGTCGAAGACGGACTATGTCTTTCTTTCGGTAAGAGATTTTATTTAAGGCTTACGTTATAGCTAACTGGGATTGTTTCTTTTTTCCTTGCAGCTAGGATAATGTGGAAGACTTTGATGAACAACCTACTGAAAATGAACATTGTTGAGCTGAATAGTCGGGGCAAAGTCATACTGGAGAGTCGCGGGGCACATCCAACCGGTTCTTCTAGCCGAGCGACTATTGACTAGGCTGCTGCTAGTGAGACAGCTGGTAGTAACGCAATGGCTAATATCGAAGAGATGCTGTCCCGTCCTTCCTTGGTGCCCACCCAAGTATTTTCAGAATATGAGACATCTTTAGAGTCTGAGGCACCGCTCCGAATATCCAAGAAGAGGTACCAATCGGCAACTCCAGCCTCAGAGGCAATTATATTTAAGGGTCGGGAGGTTTCTACGGCCATTCGAGTGGAGCTGCTAGACCTTACACAGAAGGGATGACCCTCAGCCAAATTAAGCCAGCATTTAGTTAGGCCATTGATCAACCAACCTCCATTCGACACCCTTTCTTCACCACCTTCGATTGGATCGTCCTCTTAACTTCCTTCTACCTCCACCACGCTGCCTCCGATCGACTCTACTTCTGCAACCCCTGACCCCAACCTCCATTCGACTCTACTTCAGTGCAACTTTCGGGGTCCCTTCACACAAAGGGGTTCGTGTCCCCATTCAGGACTGGTCGGAGCTACAATGCGTGGTTAGGTTGCTCGGTTCGCTAGTTGAAGCTTGACAACTGGGCATGGACAGGTCTAAAGTGTAGGATCGAAACCACGTGAGAGGGGGGGGGTGAATCACGTGTTTAAAAAAAATTAAGCCTTTTGCGATTTTGAAAAACCTTTTCGGAAAATTGAGTACG
>JBBUKS010488121.1:0-15672 GCA_038050645.1 Hedychium gardnerianum
AGGTGTCACTCATGATCGATCTATAATTAATAGTTAATTATGGACGACCAATATAAACCGAGAACCTATTGGGTCACATGCACTACGAGTATATCCAAAAGACTTAAAACGAATTTGAGAATATATTCTCAGATCAAGAGAAACTAAATCTGATTGGACCAGACGAAGGCAAATATGGAAGGATATTTGTCGAAATGAAAGCATGAATGAGCCACATCTTTCAAAGATGTGATGGACCCTCTTTGTTTTAATAATAAACTGAATTGGTTTGATTTGGTTATTGAACCAAGTGATTTTATTTTGAATCAAACAAGAGCTTAATGGGTTATATTATGGTTAATGCTTATTGAGTTAGGTTTGAGCTTTAGGAGATAACTTAATCCCCAAGTCATTGAGAAGAGGTTATAAATACTCTCCTATAGGGAGAGAATTCATAAGAGTTTTGGATTAAGCATAATTGTTAAGCTTTCCTAAATTTTCTTCTCCTCCTCCTCTCCTCTAGCCGCATACCACAAGGAGAACTTGTCTCCTTATGTCGTTGGCCAACCACCACCGACCACCTTCCCTCCCACAGGCTAGCAGGTCACCGGAACAACGACCTCCGGCCAAGAGGAGTCGTCCACGCCACAAGCAGCCGACGGATAGCAATCTATCTACCATCGCCCAACCACCATCCGGCCTCCTCCGACTTCCGTTCCGACGAGCAAACGTTGCTACTGAAACCCCGACATCTCAGGGTATGTTGTCCCTCGTCGGGAGCGACTTCGTGGACGCTAGATAACAAGGAAAAGCTCTACATAGCAACTCTTTTCAGACTAGACAGATTCTGTCTGCCACTGTTCAGTCGCGTTTCGGCCTCTTTCGAGCTTCGTTCCAGCGAGCAAACATTGCTATTGAAACCCCATAACCTCGGGGTACATTGTCCTTCATCGACATCGATTTTGGAGATGTCGGACAGCGAAGAAAAGGCTCCAGATAGCATCATTTTCTGGTCGGACAGTAGCCCCTCTTCGGTTGCTCTCTACCTCGCTTTGTGCCGTTTGGTTGCTCTCATCGCCGGGCACAAAGTCGAGTCTTGGATTACCTCTCAGATCCATCGTCTCCCTTATTCGGCTAGTATCGAATAGGAGACGAAAACTCGTGGATTAATGAAGCTATCTTGATGATATCTCGACGTGGATATTGAATTAGGCAATCTTTCCAAAGGTTGCTAGTTGATTCCGCTGGAGGTTAGCCTTGCGAGGCTAGAAAACGCTCTCCACAAGGTTCGATTACGAACTCACAAGTATATCTTCTAACGAAGTTATTTTGATCTATGATTATGTCTTGCGCATGTGTATATACTGTATGTGTGTGATGCGTGTGCTGTAATAATTTAGGAAATTATTTTGCGTCCGTTGCTTATTTTCGAAATAAAAATTTTAAATTCGCATTCAGAAACCCAACAGTGGTATCAGAGTCACTTGCATGTCGACATAGATCATAAATTTGTGTTATCATGCATAGGTTGTCGTAAATATCATTTATGAAAATTTAGAAAAATTCAAATACGAAAATTATTTCCTAATCCGATATGAAATTTTTTAATTTTGGAGATTGTTTCCTTAATGCTTAGGAAAATCCAATTTTGGAAAGAGTTTCTTAATGTGTTAGGAAATTTTCAATTTTGAAAAATATTTCCTAATTTGTTGGGAAATTCAATCTTGAAAAATATTTTCTAATTTGTTAGAAAATCCAATCTTGAAATATATTTCCTAATTTTTTAGGAAATTCAATTTTGAAATTTATTTTCTTATTTGTTAGAAAATCTAATCTTGAAAAAATATTTCCTATTTGATTAGGAAATCTAATTTTTGAATTTATTTCCTAATTTATTGGGAAGTCTAATTTTGAAAATTATTTTCTAATTTAATTAGGAACTTCCTAACTTGGAAAATTGTTTCCTAATCATATATTGAATTAGATTTGGAAATTATTTCCTAGTCTAATTAAGGGATCTTGGTTTATGGAAACCAAATCCTTTATAATATTTGATTTCCTAATTGATTACAACTATGCCATGATTGAATGACATAATTGATGTCATAATTTATGTTACGATAGATGTCATAATTTATGTCATGATTATGTCATGTGATTTCATATAGATAATTTAAATATTTTCATGAGAAAATAATGAGACCTAAATCCCTTAAGAAAATATTAAAAATTATACCTTCTGTTAATATAGTAAGATCCATAGTTTAATTTCTCGTTTGGGTTATTAGACTCATTCCAAGTTCAACCTAAAATTAAATATGCTCAAACCATTGAGATATTATCTCATGATTAATAGGTTGATTTTAATTTGAAGTATTGATTTGTTGGACTCACTCCAAGGTCAATATAGATAGAGGTGATATACATATGATGTATAAGTGTTAATGAGTTAACAACTCGATGTTTATGTTAATGTCAATTAGTTGACAACATAATGTGATAGTTACATAAGCGTGATATGTAATCGGTATACTTGATACCTACACTATAGCTAAAAATGGTTTGTTGGACTCATTCCAAGGTTATTCTTATCTATGGTGGATATCAACCTAATTGGACAAAATCTACGATCTCCCGAATTCAAAGTAAGGGCTCTTGAATTCAATAAATAAGTGGGATAGATATGTATATGTAAATTGATTATATTAACATAGTAAAAATAACTCTCTCATATATGTTCGATTGTGTATTTCTAGTTTAAGATAATCAGAACGTAATCTTTGAATTTGCGCTCGACTTTGGAAACAAACAAACTAATCGGGCCAAACTTCTTAGATTGACTTTGAAACTTGAGAGTTGTTCTCAAGGCCAAGAAAGAAGAACTGACTCCAAATGGCCCATGTTACCATTATGGTAAGATGTGATATTGGAGAAGAAACAACAAGATTTATCTAGAGTCTATAAAGAAGAGAAAGACATCTGATGCCCTATCTCCTTCAGATATCTTCGAGATTGGGTCTCACACTATGTCTTTAAACGCTTAAGTATTAAATACTAGGTGTGTCTCACATATATATAATGACATAAGTAAGCTAAAAAATAGTAGATGATTAGATAATTAATTAGTTTCCTACACGTGGCATCGTCGCATTGGCCATATAAGTAAGAAATGCATTTTCGAATTACACAAGTGTGAAAATTTTGAATAATTTGAATTAGATTCATTTGATATATGTGATTCATGCTTAAAAGGCAAAATGACTAAGTTACCTTTTAAGGGAAAAGATGAACGAGAGAATGACATATCGGGTCTTATACATACCAATGTATGTGGACCCATATCAACTCATGCATGAGGAGGTTATAGCTACTTCATCACCTTCATCGATGATCACTCACGATTTGGATATATATATATATATATATATATTGAGATACAAGTCTGAAATCATTGAAAAGTTCAAAGAATTTAGACATGAAGTAGAGAAATAACTTGGCAAAAGAATTAAAATACTTCAATTGGATCAAGGTGGTGAATAGTTAAGCCAAGATTATCTCAGGGACAATGTGATATTGTCTCAAAGGACTCCGCCTTACCCGCCACAGCATAATGGTGTGTCAAAAAGATGAAACGTAACCTTGTTGGACATGGTTAAGTCGATGATAAATAATCCAAGTCTTCCCAAAATCTTTTGGGGTTACGTGTCAAGATAACTATTTACTTTCTAAACAGAGTCTCGACTAAGACAGTCTTTACTACTCCATTTGAGATATGAACTAGTAAGAAATCTCACTTATCTTATTTGAAGATATGAGGTTGTCCTACTTATGTGAAGAGGACTGTATCAGATAAGCTAAATGCTAAGCCTGATAAATGTCTATTTATTGGTTATCCTAAGGAAATTAGAGGTTACTAATTCTATCATCCCTTAGAACAAAAGATGTTTGTTATAAGACATGTTGTATTCCTAGAGAAAGAGTTTCTCTTGCAGTAAAACAGTGGGAATGAGGTTGAACTAAGGTTAGTTCAAGAGTCTCCAATAAACACAAAAGAGATGCCTAATTAAAACCCACAGCCTATTGCTCATAGGGATGAGTTAATGGTTGAACTTGTTGATACACCACCACTTCGTAGATCTAGTAGGGCACGTCTAATTCCTGAGAGATATTGATTTCTCATAAGTGAATCAAAAGACGTGTTACTCATTGAGGATGATGAGTCTACTAGTTATGAAGAAGTTTTGAAAAATTCAGAAAAAGAATCATGGTCGAATACCATGAAATCGGAAATGAATTCTATGTACAAAAACCAAGTTTGGAACTTGGTGGACCCACTTGAAAGTATCACACCTATTAGGTGAAAATGAATTTTCAAGAAGAAAATCGACATGGATAGTAATTTGATTACTCATAAAGCAAGATTGGAGGAGAAAGACTATCATATAAACATAGTATTGACTATGACGAAACCTTCTCATTAATCACTATGCTTAAATTCATTCAGATACTAATGATCATAGTAGCTCATTACGATTATGAGAGTTGAAAAATGGATATGAAAACAATTTTCCTTAACGAAAACCTATTTGAGGATGCGTACAGATACAACCCGAAGTTTTCACATCTGTTAACAAAATTAAGTATGCAAGCTTCAACAGTCCATTTGTGGACTGAACCAAGCAACTTGGAGTTGGAATATCCATTTTGATGAGATAATTAAAATATTTGATTTATCATAAAATCCAGATAAATCCTGTGTATACATGAAGGTTAGTGGGAGTGCAGCCGTATTCTTAGTATTATATGTTGATGACATATTACTTATAGGAAACAATGTGCTCATTCTACAATCAGTTAAAGTTTGATTATCCAAGACATTCTCCATGAAAGACATGAGAGAAGCAACCTATATTCTTTGGATTAAGATCTATAGAGATAGATTGGAAAGGTTGTTTAGTCTTTCATACTCTACATACATAGATAAAATGCTAAAATGGTTTAGCATGAAAGAATTTTAGAAATGTTATATTCCCATGAGACATGGGATTCATCTTTCAAAGTCTATGTGCCCGAGCACACGAAACGAGAGGATTCACATGAGTTAGATCTCATATGTGTTAGCTATAGGATCAATCATGTATGCTATGTTATGTACGGGGCCCGGAATATCGTACTCTTTGAGTGTCACGAGCAGATATCAATTAGATCTAGGCTTGGATCATTGGGTGGCTGTCAAGGCAATCCTTAAATGCTAAGGACTTGTTCTTGGTATATGGAGGGGTGATATGATTATACGTGAGTATACTGATACCAGTTTCTAGAAGGACAAGGATGGTTCAAAGTCCAGGTCTTGATACGTATTCGCCTTAAATGGAGGCGCAATAATAAGTTGGAAAGGTTTCAAGCAAGAAACCATTGCGGATTCTACCACTGAGGTAGAATACATTGCAGCTTCTGAAGTAGCAATGGAAGCGGTTTGGATCGTGAAGTTCGTCACCGAACTTGGATGTGGTTCCGAGCATTGTTAAATCAGTACTAGTTTACTGTGACAACAATGAGACCATTGATTAGGCTAAGGAACCTAGGTCTCATCAATGATCTAAACATGTGTTTCACCGCTATCATATGATCAAGAAGATCATAAGTAAGAATGAAATACAAATTGAGATAATTCACACCGAAAGGAACCAAGCGGATCCTTCGACGAAACCTCTACCTCAAAACAAGTTTGAGAGTCATGTAGACTCCTATGGTATTGGATACCATGGCGATTGACATTATGCCAAGTGAGAGTATGCTATATTTGAGAGAAGTCTTAAGACAATTACCTTATGATATGTACTATTTATTAAATAAATAATGATTCACTATTTGAGTACATATTCTTTATATGTATGATTGAATCTTAAACTCATTTACTGAATGTCCATAATATAATTCATAGCATGAGAGAACTTGTGATTGAATTACAACTAGTGGACATCTCTATATGTGTCATTATGAATGTATTGAAATATTTCCTAGTCGATGAATTGATGAGTTTGGACATCATCGATTCTGAGAGACTAGCATGTATTATACTCCTTGGTTTATCCAAGCAGCTGTTCCTCACTAGCTAGAGATATTTGGATGTCGAGAGTTAAACATCGATGCTAGTTATGGATAACTAGTCCATTGGAGTGACATGTCATGAGATTTCATATGATTTTGTACATATATGGATATGACAATGAAGATCTCATTGCAACTCGAGTGTAAGTTTCCTTTGAATGGAGGTATTCAAGTCATCTTGATAATGAAGACTTATACTTTGACATCCTAAACAAATATCTTCTCGAAAGTGTGGACCTGAGATGATTGAGTATAAGTCAAAGTGCCCGAAGGCATTTGAATAGCCCACAAAAGATTCACCACTCCTTTGTTAAGGAGATGTATACCCTATGGTTACTTGTCAGGATTATTACTCGTAAGTTTTTGGCCAAAGCAGAACACGTCAAGAGAATGGTCTTCTTGAATAATGTGTTTGAGTAATTTAAATTTGCTGGACAAGAAACTACTACTTAGGATAGGTGTGACATAGTCAGCCTAGTGGGGATTGACACATAGACCATGTCTTAAACCAAACAGGTATAAGATGAGTGAAAGGAACAAACGTATGAATAACTATAGCTGTTGAAAGGTTCGAAAGTGGTTCTAAAATCAACTGTGATTTTTTGGTTAATTGGGAATCATGATATACTACTAGGTGTCATTCATGATCAATTAATAATTAATGGTTAATTATGGATGACCAACATAAATCAAGAACATATTGGGTCACACGCACTACGAATATATCCGAAAGACGTAAAATAAGTTTGAGAATTAGATTCTTAGATCAAGAGAGATTAAGTCTAGTTGGATCAGACGAAGGAAAATATGAAAAGATATTTGTCAGAATAGAAGAGGGAATGGGCCACGTCTTTTGAAGATGTGATGAACCCTCTTTGGTTCAATAATAAATCAAATTGGTTTGGTTTGGTTATTGAACCAAATGGTTTTGTTTTGAATCAAACCAAGAGCTTAATGAGTTATATTTTGGTTAAGGCTTATTGGGTTGGGTTTGGGCTTAGGAGATGACTTACTTCCCAAGTCATTGAGAATAGATTATAAATACTCTCTTATATGGAGAGAATTCATAAGAGTTTTGGATTAAGCCTAATTGTTGACTTTCCCAAATTTTCTTCTCCTCCTCCTCTCCTCAAGCTGCCTACCACAAGGAGAACTTGTCTCCTTGTGCCATCGGCCAACCACCGCCGGCCACCTTCCCTCCCACCGGCCAATAGCCCCTATCAGCCAGAAGGTCACTGGAGCAGCGAACTCCGGCCAAGAGGAGTAGTCCACGCCACAAGCAGCCGACGGACAACAATCTGTCCACCGCGGCCGCCCAGACACCATTCGGCCTCCTTCGACCTCTGTTTCGGTGAGCAAACATTGCTGACGAAACGTCAATGTCTCAGGGTACGTTGTCCCTCATCGGGAGCGACTTCGTGGATGTCGAATAGCGAGGAAAAGCTCCGGACAATAGCTCTTTCCAGACTGGACAGATTCTGCCCGCCGTTGTTCAGCCATGTTTTAGCCTCTTCCGAGCTTCGTTCTAGCAAGCAAACATTGTTACCAGAACCCCGTAACCACAGGGTACGTTTTCCTTCATTGGCAGTGACTTTGGAGATGTTGGACAGCGAAGAAAAGGCTCTGAACAACAGCCTTTTCAGGGCGGATAACAACCCCTCTCCGGTTGTTCTCTCCCTCGCTTTGTGTTGTGGTTGCTCTCACTATCGGGCACAAAGTTGTGTCCTGGATTACCTCTTGGATCTATCGTATCCCTCGTTCGTCTAGTACCAGATAGGAGATGAAAACTCGTGGCTTAGTGAAGCCATCTTGATGATATCTCGGCGTGGATATTGAATTAGGCAATCTTTCCAAAGGTTGCTAGTTAATTCCGATGGAGGCTAGCCTTGCGAGTTTAGCAAACACTCTCTACAAGGTTTGATTACGAACTCACAAGTATATCTTCTAATGAAGTTATTTTGATCTATGGTTATGTCTAGCGCATGTGTGTATCATGTATGTGTGATGCATGTGCTATAATAATTTAGAAAATTATTTTGCTTCCGTCGCTTTTTTTTTGAAACAAAAAATTTAAAATATTCATCTGGAAACCAAACACGACATCGTCGCCACACCCACCACCGGACACCCGATCTCCTGCGAGCTTATCCGTCTAGGCGAGCAGCCACCGCCGCTTCTCCCCTCCCTCAGACGGGAGTGCCACCTTTCTTCACACAGGGGTTCTTGTTTCCCCTTCCTCACGCTTCTTCTTCCCGATCTCCAATCATGGAGTAAGCTTCGGTACCGGAGCTCCACCATGCCCTCATGCAAGGGCCCCTCCCCCGATCGATGCTCCCTCGACAAAGCTCTCACGAGGGAAGCCCCTTTCTCTCACGCGTTACCAGCTTCGCTTACCCTCTCTTGCCACCTCAGCCGCCACACCGCCTCAAGTTCTCCCCTGCCTCACGTCGTCAGCGACTAAACCACCGCTGATGTTGCCGGCCCACCGCTCCCTCATTGCCATCTTTGATGCATAAAGCCCCGTCGTCCTCCTTTGCTTTGAATGCCACAGGTGTTTTACAGTCTACAACGTTGCCTCATCCCCTTCGTCTCTCTCAGCGAGCCTTGTTGCTGCCGCCGCCCTTGTGTAGATTTGACCACAATCGTGTACCCAGCTGGCGCCCTTTCCTTCAGATTCAATTGATTTCCTGTCAAAACCCTAGATCAGGTCCCTGAACCTCCTTCGCTACAGCTACTACCCCTTGCCGCTGATCTAGCTTCCGAGCAGCCTTCGATGTCGTACCTCCATCGATGATCCAATTTTTAAGCCCCCTCCGACCTTCGAGCCATCGTAGTCATTTTTTATTCTACTGATTCAGCGCATTTCTGGTCATCTCCATCGACCTAGATCTAGCGCATTTTTGTTCGACTGCTCCGATCGAGTACTACATCTGCCCCTGTCGATCTGGTTTTTTGATCGGCTCCACCGGCCCGACTCTAGCTCTTCGATCGACCTTACCGATCTTGTTTTCTGATTGGCTCCGCTAGCCTGATTCCAGCTCTCCGATCAGCCCCGCTCATCGGACCCACAACTCTTCAGTCGGCCTCGCCAACCCAATCGACTTCACTGGCCTGACTCCATCTCTTCGATCGGCCTCGCCGATCGGGCTCTCAGCTCTTTAGTCGGTCCACTCGACTCTCGAGTTCAACTCCCCGATCGGACACCCAGCTCATGTCTGATCATCTCTTCTGTTCAAACTCTCCGAATCACCTCCACTTAGACTATTGTTGAAATCGCAAGTGCATGATTAAGTCGTCAAGTAATAAAAATATCAATGGACTGTTGATTAAGCACTAGTCAATTTCGCAAAGCAAGTTATCTAAACTATCGAAGGTTGTGTGAAAGCTTGAGGGCAATAACTTAAGAGAAAGAGAGATATACAATGAGAGCAGGTGATCACAAAGTGAGGAATTAGTTTGGGAAGGCGATCCTAGGATTTTGGTTTCATTATGAAACCCGAGACATGGATAGTTACCTACGAAAGTAGATCGGTATGCCACGAGGAGCAATAGGCTATCATAGATCTTAATGTATCGGTTCTAATTTATCGCCACACAATAAGAGAAGGTAACTTGGGGGTTGTGGGATCATGTGACAGAGATCTCCTTAGAAAAGCAACCCTTAAGCTTTGTCACTCTGAAAGTAGACGACAATTAGAATGAATACGTTGGTGTAGTTCCAAAAGTTCACATCGGATACTATAGGATAATCTACCTACATAAACAAACCTTTGAGAATATAAAATCAAACATAGATTAAGTATTTATAATCATTTAGGTAAAATCAAAGTCCTAGAATCGCTTTTCCCATTAATCCTTTCAGATCACTCTTCTTCCTTCTTTCTCTAATCTAGCACAATTTTCTCTCTCTCTTCTCACCTTATTCTCTGATTTCTTTTACCGTTTTAAACTCAACACCCACGAATAGTCTACACATTTGTATTTGTTTAGTATACTAGTTCTTAACCACCAATTCCTGTGGATTCGATCTTTTTATTACTTGACGATATTTCGTGCACTTGAGGATTGCACACATCAAGAGGTAACATAGAAAGTCCAGTTAAAGGGATACCCCTTTTCACATGAGGCCCCTTGGTCATACAGTATAAATTATACAAGTCACTTCCTAACATTAAATTAGTGAAAACCCATTAAACTCTAATTAACTAATCCCTTGCGAAAAATTGGTCCTCATTTCATGGTAATAACTCTAGAAAGTCTGGTTATAAGGATACCCTCTGTCACTAAGGGCCCCCCGGTCATACAATTTAAAATATCTTCTTTACATGATGATCAATCCTTCACATCTACATGCATTCACCACACATATTTAATCAAACACAAATAAAACACAATACACATAGAACAAGTCATAAATATATTATAGAACAATGAAATGGGCAAATCCATAGTTTATACATCAACATCATATCATAATTACTTATTACATCCTAGAATCCAGAGAATCTACTTCATAGCAAAGGAAATACTCCAAGAGATAAAGAAAATAGTAATCTACAATTCAATACATGAAATAGAGAGAAGAGAATGCTTATTAACGCGATGCTGATGTCTTCAAATGGATTCCTCACTCCGACGGTGGACGAATCGTCTTGATGGATGAAGATGGATGCTCTAGGGTTTCTCCTAGAAGGGGAAAACCCTCTCCAAGGAAGGGGGAGCCCCCTGGTCCAAGATGAGTCAAGCAAGGGTTTGCTTGACCTTTTATACCTCCCCAAACTTTCTAGATCTTCCATATTTATACCTCCCCAAGTTTTTCACCCCTTAGATCACATTATCTCAAGTTGAGATCTGAACCAAACTTGTATATCTTGAAATTATATTCAATTTGATATGTCATGGACCCCGTAACTCCAAACAAGTGGAAAGTTATGGTCGTTTTAAGATTGATCTGCAGGCTGAAAAAATGCGACATGGTCGTTCCTGAGAGGCACGACCATGGCATGTTGGGTAAGGGAAGATAGACACGATAATGCCTTTTGGCACGACCCCACCGTGTTGTTTTCGGCCAACAAATGAGGAAGAGGCATGACCGTGCCTTTTTCAATATGGACGTGTTTTTTCTAGCACAATTGTGTCTTTTTTAGCACGATCGTGTCTCACTATAGATCATTTTTAAAATGACTATAATTTCTAATCAAGAATGACCTATGGGAGGTGTACAACCACTCAAATCGAAGATCTTTCGAAGATCTACGATTTGGTACCAAAATCAGAATGTAATGACCTAGTTTCAAACCCAAAAAACGTTGTTTAAGAGAACTTTAAGAAGCCCTCAGGACTGTTCTTCGATTGGTTTCGTACAGAGGGACATGCTCGTGTCCAAGGACACGGCTTGAGCGTGCTCCTAACTATATCTTCTCGTTCTAAGGCTTCTTTACTCCATTTTAGCTCTAAATTCATGTATTGTCAATAAAAATAAGCAAAGAGTAATTCTCCAAACCAAAAGAGTGAAAGTAATGAAAACATATAGAAAGAGGGTGTGTGAATGCAAAATATGCTCATGAAATACTACAAAGTGTATGCTAAACAATGCTCAGAAAGATATATAATTTACACACATCACCAACCTGACGCCTCTTCTAGTCTCAAATATCTAGATGCTCTAGCACGTGGACTGACATGACATGTGGAGCAACATGATGGACGTTGTGTGATCCCACGAAATCCATATAGTGCAGAACATGATTGATGGGACCTTCTGATATGACGATGGGACCCATCCTTACCAGGACATTATAGACTATCAAAAGTGCACCATCTCTATTGACAGCCGCAAATATGACATCCCATACTTTTATGTTATAAAATGCCCTGCCCTCGTGGGCCAAGGTATAACATCGAAGTAGCTATACCGAGACCCCCTGGTATGCTTGCTGATGCTTCTTTTCCTTGCACTCTTTGACTTTTCAAGTCCTCTGCTTTTGAGGTCTTCTCCTAGTCAAACTTAAAGTCAGCTCACCGATAGTCCAGCCTCCACCAATTTTAGATAGGATCATTTGCCATCGCTGAACTTACCATCCCTTTTAAGAAAAGAAATTATTATAGATATTTTAGCAATAGTAATAAAAAAACATCAATCAAAACAAAAATGAAAGGGGGGGGGGAATCTATAGGGAAGCAGTAAGAAAAAGGAAAGAATATAACGAAGAGAGAAAATAAAAATTCTCCACTGAAGGAAGGGAAAGAGATGGAAAAGAAAAAAAACAAAAGGGAATTGCGGGTTACCTTCGACCTTGAGTGACCTTGGAGGTCACTTGCGCTCACCCTCTCAGGGTTGCCGTCCCCTCGCCCTCGAGGGGCCATCAGCCCTGCGAGTAAGCTCATCCTAAGGGGGTTGTATGCCCAGCGAGGTGTTGTAGTACATCTTCTTAAAGTGGATGTTCGCCTTCCTCATCAGCCTCCTCATGGGAGTCATTGCTTCTCTCATCTACTTCGCCATCAAGAACATAGAAGGCATCAAGGTTATCTACTTAGCTCGGTTTATGAAGGACAAAAGTTGAGTGTCATCGACATTTTCATTTTTGTTTCATCTTATGGTGGCTCGAGGAGGAGAATTTTTTTTTAGGGTTACGAGATTGAGATTGAGAGGATTGTCTTGTGTAGTACGTGACTGGGTTTGTCTACTTGACAAGGGTAAATCTTGCTTGACGACGATCGCTGCATCTCTATGCGTGGTGTTTGCTTTCACCGCAATAGGTCCAAGAATATTGGAGATCAAAGATTATCTCAATGGAGTCGATACACCCAATATGTTTGGGGCGTCAACGCTATTTGTCAAGGTGCGTCAGAGAGCAAAAAATTGTTATCACAATTTAAAGAACCAAGCAAACATTTCAATTGTGCATATCATCGGCAGCATTGGATCAGTGTTTGTGGGGTTGGATCTAGGAAAGAAAGGCCTCTGGTGCACATAGGAAGTTGCATTGCGTCTCTGCTCAGCCAAGGCGGATATGAGTCCGATGACTATCGACTCAAGTGCAAGTGGCTCCATTTCTTCAACAATGACCGGGACCATATGGATCTGATCACCTGCGGGGTCGCCGATCGCGTGAGGTTAGTCCCGATTGCGAGAAATAATTGTGCACGTTGAAATGTTGAAGGAGGGAATTGCTTTCCGTTTGATTTGAACAGAAATAAAAATGATAAAAAAATGATCCGCCAATGAATTTATAAATCTGTCTGTCCATTAGGTAAACAAAAGAAAGGAAAATAACTTCTATTTTTTTGAAGTAAATAAAAGAAAGGAATATAATCCATCTTTTTTTTATGAAGTAAATAGAGGAAAGTTTTTCATGATGGAAACTTTTCCGTAGTTTTTATTTCCTTCCTCTTAAGTAAACAGAGCCTAAGAGAAGAGAAGAGAGAAAAGGAAAAAAAGTGAGAGAAAAACAAGAGAGTAGGAAAACAAATTAAAGATAAATATAGAAGGAAAAAAATAGAAAATATAGTGTTGTTCTTGCCACCATGAAGCTCTTCATCATCTTTGCCTTACCCTTCTACCTTTATACTCCCCACCATCTCACCCCATTAAATCGTCAGTCATTATTTTCATCGCCACCAATAAAGTTGAACGACACTACCATCCATCAAATCAAAAACATCATCGTTGCGCCCTGAGGGCATGACTGAGTTGGTCACCATGTGAAAGATTTGATGAATTCAAGCAAAGGTCGAATCTCGGCAATAACCGTCAATTACCCTCCCACATGAGGCTCACTTTGATTTCCTAATTTACTCTCTCCTAATAGTATGGGCCAATCATGGGAGGGGGGCGCTAGGGTGACGGATTTTACCTTTTGCCAAAAAAAGGTCATTGTTGTCCCAGGGATAATGGTGCAGCGGTTAGGCTCTCTAAGTGCCCCAAGGGCAATGGTGCAGTGTTGGGGCAGAGGAAAGACAGAAAGCTATATGTCATACATTATGCAAACAAGACTCTAGATAAACTATTAACAGTGTTGAAAATACTATTCATTAGCCTAATCGATTGACTTAATCGATTTAGCATGGCCAATCGATTGAGAGCTTTTTCGCGACAGCACAAAAAGTATTGTAATCGATTGAGACAATCAATTGACTTCATCAATCAATTGGGCTAATCGATTGAAGACATTTCGCATCAATTAGAGGCTAACCAATCGATTGGTATGACTTAACAATCGATTGGATGGGTAAAAAGAGCCGTTATGTAGGTTTTGAATGATCGATCTAATATGACAATCGATTGAGGGTAAGATCAATCTATTGGGAAATATTTTCTAGTCCGAGAGAAACCCTAGAAAAGGGAATTTGCGAAGAATTTGAATAGGCCAATTCTTGAGGATTTGGGAGACAAGTGTTGTTGTATTTCCTACCACCAAGAGATAATCTAAAGCAAGAAAAGAGTAAGCAAAACAAAGTTCATTGTTGTAAAGTCATTTTCGATTTCTTTGTAATCTTGTTTGCAATTTCTTGTTGCATTCTCTTGTTCAAGTTTATGCGAGGCTTCTCCGCCTCTAGAAAGTTTTCGAGAATGAGACATTCATAGTGGAGCTTTGAGTGTGAGGCGTGAAACTTTGGATTAGTCACCTCAAGGAGGTAGAGACCAAGTAAAATCCAAGCGTCAACATTATGGAGTCTTCGCTGAGTTTTCCATTGTCATTCAAGTTCAAAGAAGCGAAGCGAGCTATTCACCCCCTCTAGCTCATACCGGTCCTAACAAGTGGTATCAGAGTGAGACCACTCTTCATCAGACTAATCACTGGAAAAAGCAAGAGCTAGAGGAAGAAGAAGAAGTGAACCCTAAATTTCAATAAGTCAAAGGACCAATCATCAAAGGGAGCTCAACTCCATAATGGAATTTTGAGATGGATTCAGATAAGACATCCGGGCACCTCCACCTTTCGGATTGGGAGGATTTGATCAATGGAAGGCTAGGGTGCAGAATTTCTTCAATAGACATAGAACAATGGTTTGCTCTAATAGAGAGATTTGAAGCCCCAATGGATAATAAAGGAAAACTCCTCAAGAAAAAAAAGTGGACCGAGGAGCAACTCCAAAAATCTTAGACAAATGACAAGGTAACCAAAATTTTAATTAATTTGGTTCCTAATAATATCTTGTGTAAGTTTAGGGATTACAAGAGTGCAAACGATTTATGGAGCAAGTTGACAAAGCTCCATGAGCATCCATCCTCAACGCCAAGCAAAGATAAATTCAAAGAAGGGGACTCTTTGGATCAAGAACAAGAGGATTCAGAAGTTTAGAGGTGCTCAACATCCAAGGATGAAATTGAGGAAGCCTCCATCTCAAGGATTGAGGGGGAGACTTGTAGGATCGAGTGCACGTGAGAGGGGGGGGGGTGAATCACGTGTTTTAAAAATCTTTCTTTTTAACGATTTTGAAAATTCTTCGGAAACTTAGAGTACGCAGCGGAAAATAAAAAAGCAAATGGAAAAGAAAAAATACAACTATTTTTACTTGGTTCGGAGCCTTCGCCGACTCCTACTCCAAGGCCCACGACCCTTCGGATCGTATCGTTGG
>JBBUKS010488192.1:0-15658 GCA_038050645.1 Hedychium gardnerianum
CAATAAAATATACAGGGATTCAAAGGTATACAATCTCAAAGGAGGAATTTACTCACCATCGAATGATGACACCTGTATGCCACTACTACACAGGCACCCTAATCAACTGCACATAGTATCATGAGTAGTGTCAATAATAAACAATATGAGCACAACCTCTCACACGCATGTACCATTAATAATCAATATAAATATATTATCTCATATGTGTATAACAGTACAAGTAACAGGTATTAGGTCTTGTATGTGGGGGCAATACTCCACTACAGGGAATACAAATGACTAAGACACTCATCTCGTCAATTGTCGACTGCGGGAGAAACGCTTTACCACGGATACTCGTGGGCAGTTTGAAATGTCAGGGTCCCTGTCTGCAGGAGAAACTCTCTACCACGAATAACCTCGTGGGCAGACAGGAGGTAGCTATCTAGCTATGGGCCGCAGGAGAAACTTTCTACCACGTATGATCTCGTGGACAGCCCAGGGTATAACAATCCAAATATAGTATGTCTATGATTAGCTCATACCCGAAGGAAGCCCTGATCGATAGCACAAGCATCTCCGTGATGTTACGACTAGCTCACACCCGAAGGGAGCCCTAATCGTTAGCATACATGCAACCGCGATGCTACGACTAACTCACATCCGAAGGGAGTCCTGATTGCTAGCATACATGCAACCACGATGCAACAACTAGCTCACACCCAAAGGGAGCCCTGATCGCTAGCATACATGCATCACCGTGATGGCAGGAAGATAAGAAATTCTGCCATCACATATGTCTATCTACACAAATGTACTCAACTACATTCATAAAGATATATCAATCATAAAACATGTCACACACGTGTTTATAATCACAAATCAAACATGATAATTACTAACATGATACATCACTTAGAATACATGTCACACACATGTTTACACCTACGATCATACACATACGACACATGCTACAGTATCTAGGGTACACACCACACACGTGTCTACAACACAATCAAAAGCTTGCAATACATGCTACATCATTATTGGTATACGTCACACACGTGTCAACATCTATAAATCATGAATAATGTATCATATCCTAAATTATCCTATGTACACGTCACACACATGTACACAACTATATGACATGAATAATCTGAAATTAACATATGAAAATAAACTCGTCACACGCATGTCAAATAATTACATGATTACCCAATCATAAGCATGTTCCTATTGTGCGCACCATACACGTGTACACACTACAGAATAAGAAAAACAAAAAAGATTGTATGGATGTAATCAAATCAACTCAAAGTGCAAGTAGATAAATATCAAACTTAAGTAGAAATACAACTAGAGTTAAGGTAAATTCAGCTACCTAATCAAAGTATCAAAACATGCACTAAGATAAATAAACTACCAGAGTCAAAGTTAGAATTACCCGCCTCAAAATCGTAGATCGTGTCAAATGTCCTTACGTCCGAGAACCTATTTCATTCAAAATCCTATAACGTAGAACACCCAATTACAATATAGTGATATCATAAATCACATAACCAAACTAAAACCTAACCCAATTAAGAAATCCTAATCGGATCCACCCAATCCTTTCACACATCAATCCTCTTATCACTCCACATATCGAAAATCCTAATTAAACAATCCGCTTAAATCCTTGATCCCAAATTCACATAGAAGTTATTATCCCAATTCAATTATCAAAACCCCACATAAGAAATCCATCAACCCTAATATCAACTCAACTAAATAAATCTAATAATTAATTACAAAGCTCAAGAGTTTTTTATTCTTCACATCACAACCCAAAAATGATATTTATACATCCCAATAAATCATCCATAAAACTCCAAATCACTTACACGTTCAATAAAATCAACTCCATAATTCAACTCCAAGATTCACAAAATATTTCTAAGCAAAACTCAACCAACTTCACAAATCTTGAATTTAACTACATCAATTCAACCACTATCAATCCAAGAATACCATGATATCCATAAACCCTATTTATTAATGATTCCACAATTACAAATCAAACATCCATTTCATTTCTTGATCCAACACATATTGAATAACTAAACCAATCGTTTAATCCATGTATTAAATCAACTACTAAGCATCATGAATGAATTAATCCAAGTCTGTATGAATCAATTGATCCAAATCTTTACTAGAATCTCAAATTAAACATAAGATCATGGTGAGATCAACTTCTAACAAAAATCAATCAACATAATCCACCAATCCAAGATAAACCACACAATAACCATACTCAAATAATCTCATTAATGACAATCACCATTCAACTAATTAGATATTAACCAAATGTTAACACAACAAAAATTAACATCAATAGACCCCTACTGGTGGTGGCTACCGAAACACAACCGGGGGTGGTCGAAGGTGATTAGGGACAAAGGGTCGGATCTGGCCCAATCAGCAGCTGGCTAATGGCACCGATGTGGCTGGAGCAACCAAACCTAGTCGATCAATCTGCAATATAATAGAATTACATGTATCAACCTCTGATCCCTTGTCAAAATATCTCAACTTTCACCCACAACCCTCTTACCTTAGCTGGGATGGTTGTTGGTGAACCAATTGGCCGGAGAAGAGGTGTTGGGTGGCCAAATCAATTGGGGGTCGAAGATGATCGGTGGTTGCCGAATCTAAAAGAGTAGTGACTGCACTTAGTGAGACGGGGTAAATCGGAGCCTAGCTTCTCTATTTGCTGCATGGCCGTGGCTGATGGTCGGATGAGGAGGTGCAGCAGTGGAGGTCATGAGAAGAGAAAGCTCGAAAATGGCAGCTGGATCATGGAAGGGGACAGCGTATAGCCTCCCCAATCTCAAGCTGACAGTAATGGCTGGTGAAGGGCGATGGTGTCGGATGTGGGTTGAGGGAGAGCTCAGCAACGAATCTAACCTAGGAATCAGAACAGAAATCGACCGAATTGGCACTGTCGAGGAGGACACAATGGCTGGCTAGGGCTCGGGCAATGACAGTAGAGGATGGTTGTTAGTGCTACGGTCGCGGCCTGCGGCTCACCAGCTATGGATGCGGGTTGTGGGTTGCGACTACGGTCTGGCCGGTGGTGGGAGGAGAGGAGATCGGCGATGGGTCGAGAGAGAGATCGAGAGAAGAAGTCGGCGGATTCAGAGGGTAAATAAAAATAGAACTTAGGTTTTAATATATAACCTTAGGTTAATATTTCAAACTTTAAGTTAATCAAAACAATCAACTCTCACTTAATTGATATTTCAAACAGGCTTTTCAAAAGCCTATTATTTATATCCCCTTAAACTCATCATATTAGCTCCGATTATATCCAAAAAAAATTCTAAAAATTCCAATAAGGTTATTCCTCAAATAAAAATTATCATTTTATGATTATTTATATGTCAAATCTAACACATTTCCTAAGCCCAAACATAACCCATTAAGCCTTAACCAAAGTTTAGCTCATTAAGCTCTTGGTTTGGTTCAAAACTCAACCACTTGGTTCATGAATCAAATCAATTTAGTTCATGACTAAACCAAGAATGGTCCAACTCATCTATAAGAGACTTGGCACATTTGCACTTCTGTTCTAACAAATAACTTTCCATATTTTCCGCTCATTTGGTCCAACCAAACTTTGTCTCTCTCGATCTAAGAATCTAATTCTCAAATTTGTTTTAAGTCTTTTGGATGAACTCGTAGAGCGTGTGACCTTATTGGTTCGCGGTTATGTTGGTCGTCCATAATTAAGTATTAATTATGAACAATCATGAGTGGCACCTAGTAGTACATCATGATCCCCAATTGATCGAAAAGTCAACGGTTGATTCCAAAACCACTTCTGAACCTTTCATTAGCTACAATGAGTCATTCTTCGTTCTTTCACTCGTCTTATACCCACTTGGTTTAGGACATGGTCTATGTGTCATTCCCTACTAGGCTGACTATGTCACACCTAGCCCAAGTTATACTTCTTGTCTTGTGGATTCATATTACTCAGACATGTCTCCAAGAGTCTCGTACTCTTGACATGTAATGCTTTGGCCAAAAACTTCGAATAATAATCCTGACAAGCGGTTGTAGGGTATACAACTCCTTGTAAGGAGTGGTGAATCCTTGTTGGCTATCCAATCACCTTCGAACACTTCAACTTATACCCAATCATCTCGAACCCATACCTTCTTGAAGATGTTTACTTAAGATGTCAAAGTATAAGTCTCCATGACCAAGATGACTTGAATACCTCAAGTCAAAGAAAACTTATACTTAAGTTGCAATGAGATATTCATTGACATATCCATATATGTGAAGAACCATATGAAGTCTCATGGAAGGTCACTCCAATGAACTAGTTACCTTTAACTAGCATCCACGTTTAACTCTCGACATCCCAATGCCTCCAGCTAGTGAGTAGCGACTGCTTGGTCAAACCAAGGAGTATAACACATGCTAGTCTCATAGAATTGATGATGTCTGAACTCATCAATTCATCGACTAGGGAATGTTTCAATACATTCATAATTACACATGAAGAGATGCTCACTAGTTGTGATCCAATCACAAGTTCTCTCATGCTATGAATTGTATCGTGCTCATTCAGTAAGTGACTTTAAGATCCAATCATACACATAAAAATTATACACTAAAGTAGTGAATCATTTATTTATCCAATAAATAGTACATATTATAAGCGATTGCCTTAGGACACCTCTTGTTAGGTAGCCCGATATGATACATGCGTTAGACACATTTAAAAATGCACAGCGGAAGATAAATAATAATTCTAAATTAATACAACACACATCCCACGCATGAAGGATACAACAGTGCCAGACATAACCGTAATATAACATTTTATAATAAAGAATTATACCTACGAGTTCGTAATCAAACCTTGTAAAAATTGTTTGCTAGACTCACAAAGCTAGCCTCTTTCGGAATCAATGAGCAAGCCTGACAAGACTTTCCTCTACTTTTATCCACGCCAAGTTATCCTCGAGGTGACTTTGTTAAGTCACGAGGATAGGCACAATTTCTCTCAAACTTTTTGCTCCGCTTTTGCTTTAAGCTCAATTTTTGCTTCGAAACACATCCTATCAATGAAAATTAAGAAAAAGCAGATCTTTGAACAATGTGGAGTAAAAAGCATGATAACATAATAAAATAAGGTACAATAATATAGATCATGTCAATGATAAGTAGATGTGCAATATAAAGTGTCTTTGCATGTCAATGATAACATAGAGTAAAAAACATATATAATCTACGTACTTCACACTCCAGACTTAAACCTTTGCTTGTCCTCAAGTAAAAACCTGCAATATAGATTCACGTGGCAATAAGGTGCATAATAATCCTTGGTGATTCTATAGTTTCATTGGTGAGCTTGATACAAGGATTTGTTTGAGGATGATCTAAGAAATAGTTCTCTGTGCTCGGTGCAAATGAGTGTCTTAACATTTCAAGTGTCAACTCCTAAGCCTAGTAAAGTCGTCATCTAACCATGTTTCTTATACTCCCGGCGATAGACACTTACCTGCTATATGCATGGTTCATCTTTCTTAAATTACATAAGGTCTCAAAGGATAGCTCAGATCAAGAGAAACTTAATAGTTATTTCCCCAGTAACCTAACTCAGTCTCAAAGGAGTAACTTAGTTTTCACTCACGACAACTATTTGTTATCCCTTATTATTATTTTTTTATTTTTTTTTGGTGCTTATGGTATGAAGCACTATGACTAATGGTGCTTATAAGATGAAGCATTAAAACAAGTATAGAGACTTTGATTTTTCCAAATGAGTTAACATGATCCGAGTTTCTCTAGTAACCAAAATGTAATTGAGAAATCACCTTAGAAACACAAGTACTAGTCCAGTTCTTTGAATCATGACTATTTTTAGATGTATCAACTATCGATATCAAGCATAGTGTAAAAGAGATCCTAATACTAGGTCAATTCTCAAAATCATACACTTAAATATATGCTCACTTCATGCTACTATAGATAGGAAAAAATAGTTCACTAAACACACTAGCACATACATCACAATACGTAAAAAAAACTAGATAAGAGCGTGCTAGCATTTTTGCAAAAAGAACAAGTCATGCTAAAATGTGATGATGGTGCAACCAACATGCCACAAAACTAAAATAAAACTAAAACAAATGCAGGGATAAAACTAATCTAACTCAAGAAAATTCTAAAATAAAATAAAATAAAACTATGTATATATGTACAACTCTCCCCCAAACTTGGATATTTCATTGTCCCATTGAAATCATGAATATGGTGGGGGGGGGGCATATCGATATGGCAGAGGGGGATCCCTAGGTGATGGAGGGTGTGGTAGTCCATAAGGGAATGAAGGTGTGACGGGCAAATTGCCTAAGTGCTCATGATACTCATAAAGTGTGGCAACTTGCCATCTAGTGAGATCCATAGACCATCCAAAATCCTCCATTCTTCCTTGCTCATTGTAATAATCTGTTACAAATTGGGAGACTTGCCCATGGAAATTCCTTGTCCTCCCAAAATTATCCTGTACTTCTTGAAACTGATCTTCGATCAAAGCACAATGTCTCTCCGACATACGTTGGATGGCGTTATGCTCTTCATTAAGAGTGTCCATAGAAGCACGAAAGTTGGAAAAGTCAAAATCGGAGTGACCCATTTCGCCGTAAGCGAATGAATGTCTAGTGAGTTTAGTAGCGCAGTCGGCTCCATGGGAGGAGGATGCTGAGAGATCCTCGGGGGTGGGAGCAACGTGAATAAGGTGGTCACGAATAATCCAATTGGTGGGATTTCTAATTGAAGTGTGGTCGGGATTAGGAAGAGGTAGAGGCGACCCGTCTTTCCTAAGCAAACTGTATCCTTTATTTTTTCGATGAATCATTTTCATCACTAGACAAGTGTCTAAGTCAATCTTGGTGTTCTCATGTAAAACCTCTAACCCATATAACTCGCAACCCAAGTTGATGGCGATGTATGTGATATACCCCCCAAATACAATAGTCCTCGAAGACGCTCTATTCGCCTTTGCTAAGGCTTGGAGAAAATAGTAGCCTAAATCAAAGTAGACTTCATTCAACAACATTACCCAAAAATAATAAAGTTTGATCTTCTTTATTACACCATCACTCTCGGCCTGATCAAAGATGGACTTACTCATAACACGGTGTAGATAACGAAGAATAGGGTTTTGTAGTAAAGAAGTATTAGAGCGTGATGGGTCATAGGCATCATCAGTTAAAGCTATCTCTGTCCAAAACTCCTCGCTCTTAAATGAACAATCAAATTTATGAATACCTTCATTGGGAAAACCAAAGCAGCGCATAAAAGAGCAAACTCTAAATCAAGTTTTTTTGTGAAGAGAAAGAAAGAATATAGAGTATGAAAGTAAGAAACAAAAAATGAAATATTTTTGGATTATGTATATGTGTAAAATGAAATTATAATATTTTTGGATTATGTATGTATAAATTTAAAAAAACTCTATTTACAAGTAAATAAAATGAAAATTTTTATTAACAAAAAGAAAAATGATCTAGGCTAACTAAATCACTAATCACTAATGTTAATCTCAACAATCCCCGACAATGACGCCAAAAAACTTGTTACGTTACCTCAAGAATATTGTTAGTAATACAAAAGATATCGATCCCACAGAGACTGTGGATTAACGCACTAGTGAGTTTGTGAAGCAAATAGCTAAACTAATAGAGTTGTGTGAAAGCTTGTAAACTTAAGTGAGGGAGAAAGAGAGAGAGTGGAAGATCAAGGTCCAAGAAGAGAGGGAAGAGAGTTGCTGAGGGCTAGTTTAGGAAGCGATTCTAGATTTTTGATTTCACTATGATGCTAGATAATGTCCCTATAATATGTTCATCTCCTTATTCTACATACTTACTCCTATGTAGTTAGGGTTAATTCCTATGTCAAAGTCTTGTAACTCTAGAAAGTGGATAAATGTCGATGTCCTTTGTCACTAAGGGCATAATAGTTCGGTTGAATGAGAATCTTTTATCACTAAGGATCTCCCGATTATCCAGTTTAGTAGCAACCTTAATATAGAAGCAAATCTCCTAGATCTACATGCATTACTCACATACACATTTCGTCAAACATATACAAGACACAACACATATAGCATAAGAGGTAAACATCTCATAGAAATAAGAAATTGACATATTCATAGTTCATACATCATCAATCACATCATAGTTACTTCTTAACCCTAGAATACGAAAGATCTACTCCTTGAACAAGGAGAGAAAGCACAAAGACAAGAATTGAAACATTCTAGCCCTAGTCTAGAGAGAAGAGGGAAGAAATTCTTAACCAAATGTCGTTTTGATTTTCAGGAGTGCTCTCCTAGCTCGGATGATGGATGGAATGGAGCCAATCACCTTGGATCGTTGATGAAATCAAAATGAAGTGATCTCTGGACCTTGTGCTCTCCCTAGAAGGGAAGATAACACCCCTTTAAGAAAGGGGAAACATAAGCTTTTATAGGCAGGGGCATGACCCTTGCTTTTTTAGTGCACGACCGTGCCTTGGATGCATGGCCTGAGGTTGAGGCAAGTGAGGCTGGAGGCACGGTCGTGCTTGAGAGACACGACCATGTGTTGAGGCAATTTGATCTGGAGGCACGGTCGTGCCTAGGAAGCACGGTCGTGCCTAGGAGGCACGACCAAGTGTTGAGAAGGCACGACAGGCTAGACACGGTCGTGCTTTTTAGGCATGGCCCGTGTCTAGGGTTTTCCAAGAAAATCACACGGTCATGCTTGGGAGGAATGACCTGAGCCTTGGTTCTTGTTGGGGCTGAGGCACAGTCGTGCTAGGGAGGCATGACCAGTGCTCTGGCTCTACTAGGGCTGAGGCACGACTAGTGCCTTCGCCTTGGCTGAATGCTTCCTTCCCTGCTTTTCACTCCGCTTTTGCTTTAAGCTCCTTTTTTGCTCCAAAATTCAACCTGTCAATGAAAATAAAGAAAAAGCAGATCTTCAAACAATGTGGAGTAAAAAGCATGATAACATAATAAAATGAGGTGCGATAATGTAAATCATGTCAATGAAATATAAGTAGATGTGCAATATAAAGTGTCTAAAAATATATACAATCTACGCACATCAAGGTCAGTGCTCGTTCGACCTTTCATTTTGTTCTACAATATCATCACATAGGTAAATTTTTGTTTTTGTTAGATTTGTGTTTAGTTTTCATTTATGAGTGTAGAAACTTACTTGAATATGGTATTTTTTTTACATGAAAATGACTTTACAATTATGTTGGGTTGTTGAAATTTATGGCATAGATATAATTTCAATCACGCGTCATTTGGCCCTGATCCACTAAACACATTACTGCTTGTTTGGTTGCCATCGACCAAATGCACTAGGATTTGTTCGATCATGGTCCACCGAATGCAATACAATGTGTTCGGTCGATGACCACCAAACGTAATCGAATGTGTTCGGTCGTTGCCTACCGAACGCAACTCAATGTGTTCAACCACTACTGACCGAACACAACGATTTTGTTTGGTTGTGTGTTTTCAAACACATTGTGTTTTGTTCGATTTTGAGTCGTTGAACAACTATGTTTCCTTTCATTTATATGTATTGGTTGGATATCTAACTTAATATCTAATTCACTTATTTCTTATGTGCAGTAAAAATGTTGAAGACATTTCAAAGAGGAATAGACCAACAACTTCTGACAGAAAGACTTGCATGAGTGGTACCATCACAAGTACCCCAAGAAGAGGTACCACCACAAGTACCACAACTAGAAGATGTGTATGAAGAGGTACCTCCACAAAAAAATTTACCTTAAGGAATGAATGCGGGTGAAGGCGAGCAAGCTCCCATTGGAGGGAACAATGAAGATATGAAATATTGCGTGAACCATTTCCAGGTGGTCCATTTGATCCATCACTGTTGTGGGGTTTTAAAATGCACATAATGTCAAAAAATTGGTTTGGTGAAGAGCTAGACATGTGCAAATGTATATGTCACACAACCAAATTACTGTAATGAGACTTCGATTCAGGAGCAGTCCAAACATGGAGGAGTCCCTTTAGGGGCTCCCATCTTGATCAAGTGAGGGAGATGTCGTACCCGAAGACGAATAGAAATTTGATTGTTGCCTTTTGCGGAATGTTGGCAACCGGAGACCAATACCTTTCATATGCCATTTGGAGAGATGACAATCACTTTAGATGACGTGTATTATCTTCTAGGTCTACCAGTGATAGGGATTCCATTGCAGCCTACAAGCAATGACAAACCTTACATTCGTCAATAGATTAGTCGATTGTTCGATGTGACATTGGATGAAGTTAATAAGACCTTGGAGGGTGCGAGGGGTTTGTCTATGAAGTTAGAGTGGTTGCGCAAGAACTTTAGTCATAAAATTACTGACAATTTTGATGATGACACTCTAACATATTCAGTGAGGGCATATTTGCTATACGGTATGGGTTGCACTCTTTTTTCTGACAAGAAGGATGCTCGAGTCTCAACAGGCCTCTAATGTGTGTAGATTATATATCATTTTATACATATTTTGATGCACATATTCTTATATTTCATTGACATGATCTACACTATTGCACTTCATTCTATTATGTTATTATGCTTTTTACTCCATATTTTTTGGAGATCTTCTCTTTTTGTGTTTTCATCTACAGGATGCGTTTCAGAGTGAAATATAACTTTTATGGAGGGTAAAATAGAAAAGCAAAGCATAAAGTAGAGCAGGAAGCAAAGCAGCCAAGAAAAACTTTGGTCGTACCCCCCAAGCATGACCAGAGCTCAGGCCGTGCCTCAAGTTCAGTAAAAACTCAAGGCACAACCGTGTCTCCTACACACGGCCATGTGACACATGTGAATTAGGTCAAGGCATGACCATGTCCTATAGACACGGCCGTGTGTCTAGCCTATGTAAGCTTGAGTTATGGCCGTGTCTCCCAAACACGACCATGTCTCTCTGGCAGTTCATGCTCAAGTCTGGGTCGTGCCTCACAGGCATGGTCGTGCCTCCACCGAACAAATGCTCAAGTTTAGGCCGTGTCTGCTAGATACGGCCGTGTGAGGGGAGTGACCTAGGTCGTGCCCCATGTCTATAAAAGGGGGTTTTGCCCCTTTCTCAAGGGGGGAGGGGTGGTTCTTCTCTTCTAGGGAGAACACTAGGTCCTTCATACTTCATCTTCCAGAGATTTCTCCGGCGATTCGAGGTGGATTTCTCCAATCCATCATCATCCAAGGAAGGAGAGGACTCTCAACGGCTAAAACAACTACCGTCTAAGCATTATTTCCCTCTTTCTTCTAGATTAGGTCTTGAATGTTTATCTTCATGTCTTTGTATTTTCTTTCCCTTTCTATGGAGTAGATCTCATTTATTCTAGGGTTAGAGAGTAACTATGATGTGATTGGTGATGTATAAACTATGGATATGCCAATTTTTTATTTCTATGAGATGTTATCTCTTGTGCTATTTGTATTGTGCATTATACATGTTTGACGAAATATGTATGTGAATGATGCATGTAGTTCTAGGTTTTTCTTTTATGTTAAGGTTACTACTAGACTGGATAATCGAGAGATCTTTAGTAACAAAGGATTCTCATTCAACCAAACACTTGTGCCATTAGTGACAAAGGGCACCGACATATATTTCACATTGTAGAGTTAAAAGATCTTGACATAGGAATTTACCCTAGTTCATAGGAGTAATGTTGAGAATTAGGAGATGATCATGTTATAGGAATATTATCTAACATCATAGTGAAACCGAAAACCTAGAATCACTCCTCAAACCAATCCTCACACATCACTTGGACCTAGACCTCACATCTCTCTCTCTCTCTCTCTCAAACTCTTTCTCACACTTTTGTCTCTTAAGTTCATAAGCTCACAAATTTGATTAGTCTAGATAACTTCCTTCACAAAATCACTAGTGCCTTAATTTGCAATTCCTATGGATACAATAATCTTTTATATTACTAACGATGTTGTCGTGCACTTGTGGCTACGTAACAAGGTACGACCATGCCTAAGCCCCAATAGAAACCAAGGCCATGACCGTGCCCAGAGGCACGATCGTGTGAGCTTCCTGGGTGACCTCAAACAGGAGACATGCCCAAAAGGCATGATCATGCCTTGCCTCCAGTGTTTCCTCAACACATGGTCGTGCCTAGATTGGCACAATCATGCCTTCTCCTTAGATAGGGGTCTTGCCTCACAAGCATGACAATGCCTCTAGACAAACAAAAACCCAGGCACTGACCATGCTTTTCAAGCACGGTCGTGTGCCCCAAAAGACAGGGCCAGTTCCCTAACACTATAAAAGGGGATTTTCCCCCCTCTTTAAAGAGAAACTTTGGTTTGGGATTCAACCTCTCTCCTTAGAGAAGAGTTCTCCCCTTACGGGGAAACCCTAGAGCTTCCATCTCCTCCTCCTCGATGATTCATCCACCGGTGGAGCAAGGGAACACCTCTAACAATGTCGGACTTCATGGATAAGCATTCTCTTCTCTCTATTTTCATGTATTGAGTTATAGTTTGTTATTTTCTTCGTCTCTTGGTTTTATTCCCTTGCAATGGAGTAGATTCTCCCATTTCTATGATGTAGGGAGTAATTATGATGTGTGATTGATGTATGAACTATGTATAAGGTCATTTCCTTGTTTAATGAAGTGTTTATGACTTATTCTATGTGTATTGTGAAGGGATTTGTCTTTATGTTTAGGTTGTTACTAGACTTGATAATCAAGAAATCCTTAATGACAAAGGATACTCATTCAATCAAACTTACTATGCCCTTGGTGACAAAGGGCATCAATACTTATCCACTTTCTAGAGTCAAAAAACCTTGACATAGGGGCTATCCCTTGCTAGGACATTATAATGGTATTCAATTATGGAAATCTGATTAGAATCCCTACAAGAATGTAAGCATGGAGAATAAGGAAATGAATATGCATTATGGATATTAACTAGCATCATAATGAACTGAAACCCTAGAACCATTCTCTCTATAGCCAACATCTCAACCTTCTCTCTCATTCCCTCTCTCAAGACTCTCTCTCTCTTGCTCTCTCTCCCTCTATCTCTCATCTCAAACTCTAGTTTGTGACTTTCAATCAACTTTGATTATCTAGATAACTTCCTTTGTGAACATAACTAGTACTTAATCAACAGTCCCTGTGAGATCGATAATCTTTTATATTATTAACGACGTAATCATGCACTTGCGGGAGCATAACAAGTTTTTGGCGCCATTGCTGGAGACTATTTTGATTAACATTAGTTGACTATCAATTTAGTTACTCTAGACACTTTTCTTTTTATTAATAAAAATATGTATTTTATTTGTTTGTCTATAGTTTTGTTTTCTTTTCTCATACACATGGACAAAAAAATTTCAATTTGCTTTTACATATACATAATCCAAAAATATTTCATTTTTGTTTCTTGCTATTTAAATTTTATATTCTTGTTTTTCAAATAATTCTATTTTGTAGATGATTGTGATTGTTTCCGAAAACCTACTATTTTTTTTACAAGATATGAAGCACATTGACATGACAAACAAGCCTTTAAGATATTTTTGCACACCTATATCTGCAAGACTATTGGATCCCATTGTACCTCCACAGATTGATGTCGTCAACTTCCAACTTGACCCAGATTTAATTTTTATGATACAAACTCACAAATTTGGAGAAGAAACTTATGAAAATCCATAATTTCGCATTGAGGTATTTCAAGAATATTGTAGTATGGTGAACTATGAAGGAGTCTCATAAAATGTTATTCAGTTGTTGGCATTTCCATTCAACCACAAGGGTAAAGTAATGACTTGGTTTAAATCTCTTCATCCATGAACCATAACGAGTTGGGAATAATTGGAGCAATACTTTTTGAATGACTTTTTCCCACCAAGCAGGATAGCATTTATGAGAAATCAAGTCACGAATTTTGTACAAACAGAAGAAGAATTATTATTCAAAGCAAGGGAGAGATTTAAAGTCTTATTGAAACAATGTCCTCATCATGGGTTGGAGAAATGGCTCACTATCCATTTATTCTATAAGGGGATTTCATTTTTAGATAAGACATTATTGGATTATGCTACAGAAGGTTCATTGATGAACAAAACTTTGAACGAAGCATAGGACTTAATTGATCAAGTGACACAGAACCTTTAATAGTGGTCAAATCAAGATTGGATGGAATCTTCCCCAATATTCTCAGAAGTGCAAGCCATTAATTCAGATGTGAACGAAGAATAAGAACTGTTGCAACCACTCAAGAGTCTTGAAAATCATATAGAAGATATCATCAAGCCAAATGAAAGGTTTAGATAGTTATAAAACCAAGTTGGATAAGTTGAGTTCATAATGTGTTACCCCTCCATTATACCCCTTAAGAAAACTTGACCCACCCACCACTCCAGCAAAGATTTATACACTACAGATATAGTTTCCTTAGCATGTGATTCATATGCCTCAATCAATCATTGAAGATAAATTCATCCAAATGCCTCCACCAAGGACCCATGTACCTCAAATGCCTTTTCTACAAAGGGCGATGGAAGCTAAGAACGACGAAGAATTTGACAAATTCTATGATGATGATTGTGATGGAGATGTGGTGTCTAGCAAATATTTGGATTTCCCTCCTAGGATTGTATTTATTAATGGTGATATTGAGTTTTCTGATGATGAGAATGAACAGTTTAAGACTACATATGAAGATGTTGACTCTCTTGTTGAAGATATTAATGTTTGTGGACTCTTCACTAATTATGGTGATGATAAGGTTGTGGATAGAAGTGTAGGGACATGTACTATGGAAGCAACCCCCCAATAATCACTTCCTTTGATCGCACAACCATTTCAAATTATGGAGGTTGCAAGGATTGATTACGTTGATAACCAAAGTGTAGGGACTTTTGAAGAAGAGGCAAGACCCCAAGAATCAAGACCTTTAGAGGCACCACCACCAGAGCTAGAGGTAGAATCCTTACTTGACTCAGAGGAAGTCGCATCCACTTGTTTGGAACCTTCAGGTACCTTTAATCACTGTAAAGTAAGTATTTCTTATCATATTTTAGAAAATTTCATAGAGGTATCTATAATGGATTTTGTAAGATGTGACTCAATTTCTGACACACACTCAATTAGACAAAATATGGTTCTAGTTCTTTCCTATTTAACATGTGTATGGGAGGTGTATTCTTTCTTTGAGTGTGTAGGTTTTGATAAGGCCTGGAATTGAATGCTTCAATTGAACCTTCTCCGTCCTCTAGAAGGAATAACCAAGGAGAAGAAGGAGGGAGCGAAGCTTCATATGATGGATCCCATGAGGATAGCTCCCTCCATATTTTGGGTCATATTAAAGGAAATCCAAAAATATCTCACCCCTCCAAGGGAGAGATTTAGATGAACCAAATAAGGAGTCAAGCTAATGACAAAAAATAAGTGCTTCATGGGAGGTAACCCAAGTTTCTTTCTTTGCTTTCACATAAAATTTTCTTTTATTTCGTAGTCTTAAGTTTTAGTTTAACTAACCCCCTAATTGGTTTTTCTTGTCTTATTTTCAGGATTCAAAGATTAGGAGGAGTGAGAATACAAGATGAGGGG
>JBBUKS010488209.1:0-15656 GCA_038050645.1 Hedychium gardnerianum
TATTTGACACCAATACAAAGTAAGTATAATAACCAAAAACATGCCTTTATTAATACAAGAATATGATACAATGAGTCTTTTAGTCAACCATCACATGATTGACTCTAGGGCTTCTACTAACAGTAAATTCAGAATAATCAGATCAGGTGATATCAAACTCAAAACTAATTTCATTATTCATAAAGTCTTAGTATAAGTCAGTTATGTGATACTGGTTACAAGCTCACTGTGTCACTCATTAGCTGCATAATAAAAAATGCAACAAATCTAGAAATCATACTTGAGGGCATTAGGCATAATAACATTTACGTGATAAACCTACCAAGCTCCTCACTCAAGTGTTTTCTAACACGGTAAAAAAAACTTGGTTGTGACACAGGAGACTGAGTCATACTCATGTAAGACTTATATCCAAAATAAGTCAAAGTAATCTAGTTAGAGGTCTACCTACACTTAAGAACTTGGAAAATAAAATTTGTAATGCTTGTCAACAAAAAAAAAAAACCAAAATAAATCATAAATGAAAAGATGTATCTTAGAATGAACCAGTTGTATCTTATAACTAGTACACTTAGACCTGTTTGACTCTCACGAGGCTAAGTCACTAAGCGGAAATCAATAATGCTTCGTAATAGTGGATGACTACTCTAGCTCATCTAGGTTAAATTCTTATTAAGCAAAGATGAAACATTTGATTAATTCAACCACCTATGTAAATTATTGGAAAATGAAAAAAGAATTAAAATTAAAAGACTTAGAAGTGACCATGGAGGAGAGTTTGAAAGCCATAGGTTTACTAAGTTTTGTCTAGAAAATGATTATGATCATGAATTCTCATGCCCTAGAACCCCTCAACAAAACAACCTAGTCGAATGGAAAAATAGAATTTTACAAGAAGCAGCTAAGACCGTGTTAAATAAATATAACCTAACCAACAAATTCTGGGCTGAAGCCATTAATATGACATGTTATACTCAAAATCGAATCCTAATTAACAAACTATATAACAAGACACCATACAAACTTTATTACAACTGAATACCTAATCTAAAATACTTTAGGGTATTTGGATGTAAAGTCCACATATTAAACACTAAAGATTACTTAGGAAAATTACATCTAAATCACAAGAAAGAATCTTTCTAAGATATTCAACAACCCATAGGGCCTATAGAGTTTATAACAAACAAACCTTGAAAGTAGAAGAATCCATAAATGTTACATTTGACAAAGACATTAACATAAGTCAACCTAAATCAACACTAGAATCAAAAGTAGACGATGAAGAACTTGAATTAACCAAATCTAGATCTGAACCTAACTCTGAGTTAGTTAAACCAAACACTAGAACCACATTTAACCATCCAAGTGATCAAATAATAGGTGATCCAAGTCTAGGAGTCAGAACCAGATCATCACTTAGAAATTTAAGCCAAATAACTTTAATATCAAAAATAGAACCTAAAACTATAGAGGAAGCTCTTCTTGATCCCGATTGGATTATTGCAATGCAAGAAGAGTTAGCCCAGTTCAAGAGAAAACAAGTTTGGGACTTAATACACCTACCTAAAGATGAATCCCTAATTGATACTAAGTGGGTCTTTCGAAACAAATTAGATGACAAAGGAAAAATAGTTAGAAACAAATCCAGGCTAGTGGCAAAAGGATTCAATCAAGTAGAAGGATTAGACTATGATAAAACCTATGCTTTAGTTGCTAGACTGGAATCCATTAGGATCTTGCTAGCTTACACTGCACATAAGGGCTTTAAGTTATATCAAATGGATATCAAGTCAGCCTTCCTAAATGAGTTTATAAAAGAAGAAGTATATGTAAATCAACCACCCAGATTTGAAGATCCTAAATACCCAAGCCATGTATTAAGACTTAAGAAAGTCTTATATGGATTAAAATAAGCCCCGAAAGGTTGTCCACCTACTTAATGTCTAAAGGGTTTAATCAAGGTCAAATTGACCTAACCTTGTTTGTAAAAACCCTAGATAGAGAAATTTTTGTAGCTCAAGTTTACGTGGACGATATAATATTTGGATCAACCAACTCAAAATTTTTAAATGAATTTACCAAACTAATGGAAGACGAATTCAAAATGAACCTAGTAGGAGAACTAAATTTCTTTTTAGGATTACAAATAAAACATACTCAGGATGAAATTTTTGTTCACCAAAACAAATATGCTAAGAAATTGATTAAAAAATTCAATATGGAAAATGCTAAAGAAATAAAAACCCCTATGACAACAAATATAAAAATTGATAGTGACTCAATAGGAAAAGAAATTGACTTAAAACACTATAGAAGTGTGATAGGTAGTCTCTTATACTTAACTACAAGCAGATCCGACATACTTTTTGTAGTTGGTATGTGTGCAAGATACTAAACTTATGCAAAAGAATCTCACTTAGTTACTGTCACAAGGATCCTAAGATATATCAAAGGAACTCTCAATGTCGGAATGTGGTATCCTAGGACAAATAACTTAGACTTATTAGGGTATTCAGATTCAGATTATGTTGACTATAAACTAGACAGAAAAAGCACAAGTGATAGTTACCAACTATTAAGTCAATGTCTAGTCAGCTGGAGCTGTAGAAAGCAACACTGTGTTGCACTATTTAAACTTGAAACTGAATACATAGCAATGGGAGAATGCATAGCCCAATTATTATGGATGATGCACACACTAAAAGACTTTCAACTTGACTACAAACATATCAAAGTCCTAATTGACAATATAAATTCCATTAACCTAACAAAAATCCTCACCAACACTTAAGGATCAAACACATAGAAGTTAAACACTACTTTATTAGAGACCATGTAGCTAAAGGCAACATTGAACTAGACTATGTTGAATTCAAATCAAACATAGCTGATATCTTCACCAAATCCCTTCTAGAAGCTAAGTGTAGCACACTTAGAAGGCAACTAAAAATGTGTTTGGTAGAATATGATATAATTTGTTCTCTTTACTTTCTACTTATTACATTTATAATATTTTTTCTTGCAAAATGGACTTAGTTTAGGAACTACCCTAGAAATAATGATCCTATAGAAATCTTAAGGAGCCAGAACATCTTACAACCCCAAGGTCTAACTTGATTGTGTATTGAGCCACGTAGAACGACGTGAGATGTTTAGGAATTTACTCTAGATTCAAGATGTAGAACAAGTGCATCAACATGAATTAAAAAGAGTATAAATAAAAATTAATCACTAAATGTGACTGATCTCAAATTTGACTCAATGGTAAATCCATATCATTTGGGTTAAGCTAAAAGAGTTCAGACACTCTATTAAAGACTAATTTTTAGATGATTATTTTAAAATATTTTTTCTCCTTATTTTTTTCTTCTTTATTTTTTTTCTTTCCCACATGCTTGGATCATAAGGGAAAAAAACTGTTTTTTTTCTTTAACAAATTGTTTTTGAAAATCTCTTCTTACAAATGGTTTATTTTTTTTCTCTTAAACATTTCTTTGTTTTGTTTCTGAAAACTTAAAAAGCTTTATTTTTACTAACATATTTCCCTTACCATAACAATTTTTGAAAACTTTATTTTTGCAAACATTTTCCTAAAAATGTTTACTCAAACTTTTTTCCTAAAAAAAAGGTTGTTTTCCCAAAAATATTTTAACAATGAAAAATATATTTCTCCTGACTTAGAATTTTTTTATCACTCTTGACTTGAATATTTCAAAGTTGTTTTGACACTCTTGACTTGAATTTTTTTTCAAAATTATTTTAAATCACAACTTATTTTTTCTTCCTAAAATATTATTTTTGAAGAACATATATGTACTTAAAATTTCTCTTTTATAAATTTGATTTTGAATTTCTTTTATAATAAATATTTTTATTCCTTAAAAATTGTCAAATTTTAAACTTAATTTTTTTTATAAGTGGAAAAGGAGGAGAAAAAGGACAAGCTAAGTAAAATGGTATGCATAAATTCAGGGGAAAGGTCAAGATTAAGGGGAGTAAAAATATGCACTTATTTTATTTCTTGAACTTGAACTTCATTTATGCACTTATAATTTTATCACTCCCTAAATGATTATTATGTTATAATTTTAAAACTTAACTTTAATCATATTACTAACAATCAAAAATGGAGAGATTATTGGTGTAAGAAGCGTTATACAATCGAACCTAAGTTTTAATCTTGACAAAAGGTCAAAGTTAAGTCATGTGGTATTCTAATATGTTCATCTAACTTATGAAAAAGTCCTAGTTGAGGCTAGGCAAAGAAAGTCATAGTTGAGGCTAGGCAAAAAAGTCCTAGTTGAGGCTGTTGATGTTAGGAACACAACATTTTAGCCCAATATTTTGATGTATAACTAAGATTAAAGTTAGGTGTTATGAGATCTAATGATTTGGTGTCAAGTGTGCAAGTGCATGGAACTTAACTAGTGAAAAATCCTAGTAAGTAAAACTAGACAGCTAAAGTCTTGGTTGTGAATCAAGTACTGAAATTCCTAGCTGAGAGCTAGGTAAATGAAAAATCCTAGTGAGTGAAGATAGGTAGCTAAAATCTTAGTTGGGAACCAAGCCAGGAAATTCCTAGTTGGGTGCTAAGTGAATTAAGTCCAAGTATGTAGAATCAGCTAGAGTTTGATTGCTTAGCAAGATAAATTCAAGTGTGTAAAATAAGGCTGATTGCTTGGCAAGTCAAGTCCAAGTACGTAGAATCAACTCGAGACTAATTGCTTGACAAACAAATCTAGGAAGAATTAGTTAGAAACTGATTGCTTGGCCACCCAAATTAGGTGGGTCAAATCTAGTTAGGTAAAGTGCGAGTAACTTTAAAATTTTATATCATACTCATTACGCATTACAACTATAGGTAAGCATGCTCGATGATTACATATGAGTGGAAGGAGTCTGGGGCAGCTGGCTAGTGATAACTCTCGATAGGAGAAGTCGGAGGGTTCCAGGAGACAGTGCATAGTACAGGGGTGACCATGGCGAACTGATGACCGTAGAGGCTTCCAGGCGACCGGGAAGAAATGTTATCAACAACTATTGGAGTCGAGTCAAGATCAGGGTTGATCCTTTTATAGGTGACCGTGGAGTGTAAGGGCGCTCGAGCATCTTTGTTAACATTATCTAACCAGATAAGAGTTGTAGCCACGTCAACACCTGTACAGGTGCCGAGGAGGCTCTAGGCGCCCAGAGAAGTACTATATAAAGGGTTCTAAGGTAGAAGTTGAATGCATCCCATTTTAAAGAGAATTCTTTCACGACTTCTTCGGTGCTTATGCTCTAGTGCTCTTCTACTTCTTGTGTTGCGACACGCTTCAATCTGCGCTTCATTTTCAGATGACAACATCTAGAGTAGCATTTTGTTTATTTGTGTTGCCTTACATATTTAAATTCTGTGCTTATTTTTTAGATTCTTTTTTTGGTAAGGTTTCTCCACCTAGGTGAAATTAGAAATAAGAATTATATTATTTTTAATTGTTGTGCATATCTACTTTTTAGTTTGTTGAGGTAAATTAACTACATGTTATACCTGCTTGATTCTAACTGTGATAAACTGTTGAGTTAATATTTTATTCCGCTATGCTATTACTTTGTTTATTTACTTTACTATTTGAAAATTTGCTCATAAATTTCATAACGCTATTCGCCCCCTCTAGTGTCGAGTTCGATCTATAATTTGGTATCAGAGCAGGTTGAGCTAAAAGAAACTAGGAAAGCTTGGTGAAGTGCATGTCTAGGCTGAATTTTCCTACCTGATGCATTTAGTCAATGTTGGTGTAGGAAACATTAGATAATCGAACCTGGTTTTGATGTTGGCAAAGGTTCAAAGTTAAGATTAATTATGATTTAACAAGGTTAACTAAGTGTGTAGAGAAGTCCTAGTTAAGGCTAGACAAAGAAGTCTTGGTCATGTGGACTAGGCAATGAAGTCCTGGTCAAAGGGACTGGGTAGAAGACTTGGAAGATTGAGGACGTCCGGTAGAAGTTCTAGGGGCAAGGACACTAGGCGGGAAGTCCTGGCACCAGGTAAAAGCCTAGACGGGTCAAGAACTGAACGTCTAGTGGGAAGTCCCAAAGATCAAGATTGGATACTGAGTAGAAGTCCAAACAAGTCTGGAGGACCAGATGTTTGACAACAGGTATATTCTCTTAAGAGGAATAGGTGAGGACGCGTTCCTGTTGAGGGAACAGTAGGCGTCAGTCCGACCTAGGGTTTCACTGAAAATCTGAAAGTTAGGAACGGATAGTCCGACACCGTCAAATAATTTTATTTAAAATTATTCTATGTTTCTGTGCTAACTCTGTGATGCAGAAAGTTTAAAGCCTGAAAAAGCTGATTCAGGCACCTAGAAGGGATCCAGGCACCTAAGCCGATTCAAACGCCTGATAGGGATTCAGGCGTCTTAATCACCTCGATATGTAGCAGGATGAGGTGGTAGCCTTTGATTGATCAGCGCACGTCAGCATTCAGGCGCCTCAAAGGGATTGAGGCACCTAGGACAAGATAGACTCGATCAGGATAGCGCTTCGCTTAGAGTTGACCACGTCATTGACCGAGGCACCTCAAAGGGATTGAGGTGCTTGAAAGAGGATAAGGCGCAATGAGCTCGGATCAGATCAGATCGACTCACTATTGAGGCGCCTCAAAGTGAATAGAGGCACCTGGATGATGCTATAATAGAAGGGTTTGACCAGCACCTTTAGAACAACTTTGCTTACGACTTTCATACTCGCGTGTTACTCCGAAACTTGCTCTACGATGCCGAAACGCTGCTTCAATGATCGACGCTCAACTTACTACATTCTTCGTTTGTCGGTATTTTTATTTTTACTTATTCACACTTAAATTTTATATTCTATTGTAATCTTTGAGCTTTTAGTGGATTGCCTAACGAAAGCACTCAACAGGTGTGGGCCTTAAACTAGCAGTCGTCGGGCTATGAACTAAGTAAAAACAAAGTGTTAGCCTTATCTTTATTTCTTTTCTGTTTCCGCTGCTTTACCTCATATTCTCTGAAAAAGTGAAAAAGCCACGAGCTCTATTCACCCCCTCTAGCGCATTCTCCTATCCTACAATTGATATCAGAGCGGGATCGCTCTAAATTGGTATAACTACCAGTCGAGAAAAGTTTTTTCGATTTTTTTTTTAGTTTGAATTGGTGCAATCACCTCTTCGGATATTTATTTATCTTTCTTTGAGTTTCTCGAAGTTGGTGCAACACCACTCAATCAATATTTTTTGACTATTATTCTCCCGCACTACTAATCCAAGACCAAATCTCGGTACCGTCTATATTATTTTTTTTGTGCAAGTCATTATTTTGAAATGACCCATCAAGAAGGTTACAATACTGCACGCTCGCCTCTTTTCTCCAGTGAAGACTTCAACTAATGGAAAGGAAGGATGTAGTTCCACCTAAAGACCCAGGTGGAAATGTGGATCATCATCCAAATTGGGTTCGCGCTACCTCTCGATGTAAATAGAGTACTGGTAGGAGCGAGAACTGGGACCCACAAATGAAGAGAAAGATCGAAGCCGACGCTAAAGCTACTTAGACTCTATAATGTGGCTTGACCAAAGAAGAATTGAACCAGGTCGGACCCTTCAAAAGCGCCAAGGATCTGTAGGAGAAGCTGATCGAACTATATAAAGGGATTTCTGACACCAAGGTATCGAAACGTGATTTTATTTTTACTAAGCTATATAACATAAAAATGCAAGAAGGTAAGTTGGTAAGCACATGCCAGAATCCAAGATCTACTCAACAGACTCTACTTAATTAGACAGAAAGTGGAGAATCACGACATTATAAGGTATACCCTAAACGCTTTTCCAATGAATACTTTGTGGGCATCTATGGTAGATGTTTACAAAGTTTCCAAGGATCTTTTTTCTATTAGGTTAGATGAGTTTTTTTTCGAATTTGAATTGCATGAACAGATTAATGCACACCCTGCCGAGAAAGGAATTGCTTTGCTTGCAGGTAAATTCAAGATGAAGGAGTTGAAGCACAAGTACCGAACTGAACCGAACCAGAATTCAAAGATGAATTAGATTCCGAAGATGACGACGAACTAGTAAATCTAGTTCAGAAATTGTACAAAAAAAAGGATTCAACAAGCACGAGATCAAGAAGGTGATCCAAATAAAGCAGTCGAGTCCGAATCCAATAACAAAGAGCAAGGCATAAGTGACCTACTACGGATGCAACAAGAAGGGACACTTCAAGTTGGAGTGTCCAAATCTAAAAGAAACCAAGAGGCCAAGGAGAAAGAAGATGCTAAAATTAATATGGGACGAATCATCATCATCGAAATCAGACGAAGAAGAAGATGCTCCAACGAGCTTCCTTGCCCAACCAACACGAGAACAAATGATCGACACTGAATCCAAGCCTGAATTCGGATCCGAATTCGAAACTGAGTCTAAAAGAAGCCATGGATCCGTATCCGTTTCCAAAGGTTCCAAAAATGAGGTAGACTCTCCCGTAGTTAAAAGACTTTATTCAATTATTTATGATATAACTCGGGATTTAGCTAACTCGAATATCCAAGTCAAGTCACTTCAAAAGGAACTACCAGTCCTTAAGGAGAAGACTAGCTCGAGTTCTTTGACTGAATCAATTCAAAGAGAAACTTCGACTCGAGTTCAATAGCTTGAGGAAGAAAATTCCACTTTGAAAGTTCAAGACAAAGAACTTAGAGAGTCATTGGACCAGTTTACCTCGGGTTCCAAGTGTCTTGATATAATACTTGGAAAACAAAGGGTCGTCTACAATCGAACTAGACTCGGATACAAAACTAAAACTCAGTTTAAATCAAATTTGTCTATTTTAAATCAAAATGTTAGAAACCAAGTTCAAACATGGGTCCCTAAAACAAGCTTAATTAATTAAGTTGGACCAAACTAATATTGGATACCCAAGGGTCAAATCCATTACCTAGATAGATATTATTAAGGTTATGACCCAGGGGGAGCTAATAGAAAAATTATCTTTTCTTGAGATGCATGTTTGATTGATTTACCGCTTTACCTTGCATGCTTAGTTTTTCTTTTTGCTTAATTTAGAACAGTTAAAAGGTTTGATTGATTTTGACAACCTAACATCGGAAAGGATTGAGATGATAGTAGGCTAAGGAAGCTTTGTTGAAAGCATGTCTAGGTTGAATCATATGTGTTCTACCTGGTGCAATCAACTTAGTGGATCTAGCTGAAGATACTCAGTCAGACATGAGTCAGTTAGACCAAAATTTAGTACTAAGTTTTGTGGGTTAATTATTTTGGTGAAACTTTGTCTTAGGCATGTGGTTACTTTAATGATATCCGTTGTGATTCAACATTGCCTAGAAGCTTATGCTAAAAACACCAGGTTGTAGGACCAAAAGCTAAGTTTGAATCTAACACAAATCAAACAACCCTCTTCAAAATTCAAACAAATTTTTTAGTCATCTCACCACAACTATAAGATTCTCTTATTTGAAAATCTAGAAGTGGGTGAGATGTTAAGTTCAATAAATTTAGTTTGATTGAACCAACTTAATTAATCCACTTAATTAATACTTAATTCAAACACAATTAATTAATTATTTTAATTAATTCAATTAAAACTCAATTAACCAAATTCATTTAATTAATCAACTTAATTAATCAAATTAATTTTATTTAACTTAATTATTTTAAATCAATTAAAAATTTGAATCAAACTTAATTAATTTAATTGAAACTATTAGTCAAACTTAATTAATCTAATTTATTCAACATAATTAAGTAATCTAATTAATTAATCAAATTTATTCAACCTAATTAATTAATCAAATTTATTCAACCTAATTAATTTAATTAAAACTTAGTTAACACCTATTTAATTAATTAATCTGAAATATACTTAATTAATCAAATTAGTTAACCCTATAACTAACTTAAGTAATCCAAATTAAATTTAAAATCTAACTTAATCAATTAAAATAAATTAATCTAACTTAATTAATTCAAACTAAACTTAATAATTATACTTTAATTAATTAATCAGAAATTCATTAAATTAATTAATACTATACTAAATTAACTTAGATTATACCCGAAATTGAATTAAATTTTAATCAATTAATTTAAATTATCTAAATCCCTGACTCAATAAATTAATTTAATTAAAACTTAATTAATCAAATTAACTTAATTAAATCCAACTCAATTAATTAATTAAATTAAAACTTTACTAATCAAAGTAACTTAATTAAATCTAACTCAATAAATTTAATTAACTTTACCTAATTAATCAATTTAATTAATTCAACCTAATTAATCTAATTATAAATTAATCAAAAATTCATTTAATTAATCTAAGTTAACCTAATTAAAATCAATTTAATCTAAACTAATTAATTAACCTACTTAATTAATGGAAATCAATTCAAACTTTAAATTGATTAATGTAAATCCTAACTAAACATAATTTAAAATTCAATTAACTAAGTTAAGATCTGTGATAGATAATCAACTAGTTAGATACTTTTGATAAGGACAAGTTGCTAGATGATTTATTTTAAATAATATATTAAAATCATGCATGCTTGGAATAAGGTTAAAAGTTTTCCACATACTTCTAATTGCATAGTTTTTCATAATAACTTGGTAATGTTTTATTTTGACTCCTTGTTGGTTTTTGATGTATGTCAAAGGGGGAGAGAATAAGGTTAAAAGATAAGGTTCCCTAAGAAGTTAATTTCATAGGGAGAGATTAAGTTAAGGAGGAGCATTTTTTTCACCTATTTGCTATATATATGCTGTATAATTACTTAACTTTGAATCAGGTTGTCATAAAACAAAAAGGGGGAGATTGTTGGTGCTGGGAGTACTAGATAATCGAACCTGGTTTTGATGTTGGCACTGGTTCAAACTTAAGACTTATTGTTGTTATAACAAGGTTGACTTAGTGTGCAAGAGAAGTCCTAGTTGAGACTGGGTAAAGAAGTCATGGTCAGTTGGACTGGGCAAAGATGTTCTAGTTGAGTGGACTGGTGAAAGAATTCCTAGTCTATTGGACTTGGCAGAAGTCCTGGTCGGTTTGACTAGATAAAGAGATCCTGATCAGTGTGGATTGGTCAAGGAAGTTCTGGTCAAAGAGACTGGGCAGAAGTCTTGGCAGATCGAGGACATTGAGTAGAAGTCTTAGAGATTAAGGACACTAGGCGAGAAGCCCTAGGGGTCAAGACACCAGGCAAAAGTCTAGACGGATCGAGAATCGGATGTCTAGCGGCAAGTCTCGGAGGTCAAGATCGGATGCAAAGTAGAAATCCAAATAGGTCAGGAGGACTGGATGTTTGGCAAAGAGGTAAACTCTCTTGAGAGGAGTGGGTGAGGATGTGTTCCCCATGAGGGAACAGTAGGCGTTGGATTGACCCAAGGTTTTACTGAAAATCCAAACATCAAGACTAGATAGTCCAAAGACTATCAAATTCTATTTGCACTAATACTCTATATATTATTCTGTGCTAACTCTGTGATGTAGGTGTTAAAAACTAGAAGCAGCTGATCTAGACACCTGGAAGGGATCCAGGTGCCCTAAGAGGTTCCAGGCGCCTCAATGGTATTGAGGCACCTTGAACTCAAATCAACGACAGGAAGAGATGGCAGCCTCAGATTGGCTGACACGCATCATCATCCAGGCGCCTCAAAGGGATTGAGGCGCTTGGATCAAGATAAGAGTTGTCGAATAGAGCTTCACCGTGAGCTCGCCACATCGACCTCTATTGAGGTGCCTCAATGGGATTGAGGCGCCTGGATCAGGCTATATAGGTAGCCTTCAACTAAAGCCTTCAATACAAAATCTCTTCGCCTAAACGACTTTCGCACTACTCTAAAAAGCTGCTACGATGCCGAAATGCTACTCCTACATTGACGATCAAATCCGAATCTAAAATTGTCGATATTTTTATTTGTATTCATATTTTATGTACGTGATTCTTTATGGGTCAGTAAACGTGTTACCAGTCCCTATTTTTGTAAAAGATAAGTCTCCATCTCTGAATTTCTATTCGAAGAAGAAGGTTTTTTAGTGAATTGTCCAACGAAAGCACTCAACGGGTGTGGACCTTGGACTAGCAATCGTCGGGCTTTGAACCAAGTAAAAACAAAGTGTTAGCTTGTGTTTGTTTTCTTATTTATAATTTCGCTACATACTTGAGTTTCCGAAAAACATGAAAAAGCGACAAACGTTATTCACCCTCCCTCCTCTAGCGCATCTCCGATCCTACATAGGATTGGGCTTCGACGTCAGCGTCAGCTACTCGTGAGGACAGTGGAGCGGCGCTGGCAGCCAAGCACAAAGGGTGACGTTTGCCTCGTGCGTGTGAGCGAGAAACGGTGAAGGTGAGAGATTAAAACATAGGTTTTGATAACTAAACGTAGGTTATAATCTCAATCAACTCCTAACTTAAATAAGTATTCTAAACAGGCTTTCTAAATCTCTAATCCATTTATCCCCATAAAATATCAAAAATAATTCATTTTAAATCCAAAAAAATATATAAATTCCTATAATTTATTATTATTATTATTTACCCATTATATTATTATTATATCCTTAATTAAATTTAATTATGTCAAATTTTAATCATTTTAATTCTTATCATCTCTGAATTTTAATATATATATATATATATATATATATATATGGATATATTACAACTAGAGACCCAGATTCAGGAGTTGAGAGATACAATACAAGTAAACCAGAAGCCTCCTTCCTCATCTATCTAGATTTCTTTTATAGTTATTCTTATATTTGATTTGATGTTTAACTAAGATTGACTATGCTTGGAAAGCAGTTTACTTCTTTCTCTTAATAGATTGCATATCTATCAGTTAATTTATTTCAATGAAAATTATTTATCTAATTTAATTTATTATTTTCTCATCCTATTTAACCCATTTTTGATATATGAAAAAGGGGGAGAGAAAAAAAGAAAAAGGGTTGGTTACATTTTGAAAATTTGAAAATGTTTTCAATTTAAATGATTTCAAAAATTATAACTTCCTAAATTATTTCTAATTAAGGGGAAGTTATGATTAAGGGGAAGTTAAAATTTAAAATATTCATGTATAATTGCACTAATATTTATTTCTTTATCATACATTGAATATACAACTCTTTTTATTCTTGATTATTGTTCTAACTTTAACTTAATTTTTTATACTATAAAAAATGGGGAGATTGTTGGTGCTGAGAGCATAATATTTAACCAAAGATTTTGATGTATGACTAAGGTTAAATTTAGATTTGGTGAAATCTAAGGAATTGGTGTCAAGTATGCAAGTGCAGGTAACTTGACCAATGAAATTCCTAACTGAGAGTTAGGTGAATGAAATATCCTAGTGTGTAAAGCTAGGTAGCTAAAATCTTGGTTGGTAATCAAGCAAGTAAATTCCTAACTAAGAGCTAGGTGAATCAAGTCCAAGTATGTCAGAGTTCTGATAACTTGGCAAGACAAGTCAGAGTGTGTAGAATCAGCTAGGATCTGATTGCTTGGAAAATAAGTGCTAATGTACCCAAACTAGATGGATCAAATCTAATCAGGTAAAGTGCGAGTAACTTATATCTTATATCCTACTCATTATGTGTAATAATTGTAGGGAAGTCGTTCTATGGTTCTAGACGATTGAAGGGAGTTCGGGGTGACTGGTTGTCACGCCCCGAAAGTACACATACCCATAGATATGGACGATACTCTCTAGTGAGAATCTTCAATACAACTTGGTATGAGTCCACAAAACTCAAAAAGAAAACCAAAACACAACCACGCAGTGTAAACAATAATACCCTACTCGGATAGCACAACCACACAGTGTAAGTAATAATACCCTATCTGAGTAGCACAACCACGCAGTGTAAGTAATAATACCCTACTCGGGTAGCACAACCACGTAGTATAAGCAATAATACCCTACCAGGGTAGCATAACCATGTAGTGTAAGTAATAATACCCTACTCGGGTAGCACAACCACGCAATATAAGCAATAATACCCTACCCGAGTAGCACAACCACGCAGTATACTATTAAACAAGTAAATCAAAGAAACCCAAAACACTCAACCGCATGCCGACATGACTAAAAACTCCGAGTACATAGCCAAAATAAAATTAAAGTCCAAGTCCAAGTTATTTTATTACAATGCCAAATGAAAAGTAAGTGCAAAAGTAAAAAAAAAAACCACTAAATCAAATAGAAAGTAACCAAAGATCAACGCGACATGGGACAACACGGGAAAAACCCTCCAAGAGACCCAATCTGCTAACCTAAAATAAAGTGATACGTAAGGTAGTGAGTACAAGAAATACTCAGCAGGTTTAGAAATATAGTGCATGATCAATAACAATATAAAGAGTGTAAAGGTATATAGTATCAGAGGTAGATACTCACCAAATGGAAACATGCTCATGAATGTCTCTACTACACAGACACTCTAATCAGTTGCACACTATATCATGAGTAGTGCCAGTAATAAACAAAATGAGTAAAACATCTCCCATGTATGTACCGTCAGAAATCCACATAAGTACAGTATCTCATCTGCGTATATCGAAATAAGTATAGAAATTTGGGGTCTCGTATATGAGAGCAACGCTCCACCATAAGGTATACAAATGACCAAGACATCCAGCTCGTCAGCTGTAGACTGCGGGAGAAATGCTCTACCATAATACCCATGGGCAGTCCGAAAATGTCAGGGTCCCTACCTGCGGGAGAAACTCTCTACCACAAATGTCCTAATGGGCAGACATGACGTAGCTATCTAGCTACAGGTTGCATGAGAAACTCTTTAACACGTATGACCTCGTGGGCAGCCTGGGTATAACAACCCAAGTAGTGACATGTCTACGACTAGCTCACACTCGAAAGGAGCCCTGATCGATGGCACATGTATCATCAATAAACTAAATGGGAGACATAGCTGATAGTATGTAATGAAACATCAGGATGCTACGACTCACTCAACCAACCTAATGGGAGACATAGCCTATCATAGCATACATGTAATATTGTGATGCTACAACTCACTCAACAAACCTAATAGGAGACATGGCCGATATCATACATGCATCTCCGTGATGCCACAACTAGCTCACACCCGAAGGGAGCCCTGATCGCTAGCACACATGCAACACCATGATGGTAGGTAAACAAGTAAATCTACCATCCCATATGTCTGTCTACACCAATGTACTCAACTACATCTATGATGGCATACTAAATCATCATACACGTCACGCGTGTGTTTATAACTACAAATCAGATATGATACCCACTAATATGAAACATCAACATTGGTACACGTCACACACATGTCCACATCTATAACTACATGACATAAATGAAACAAGAGCTAAAAACTATATATAACTTCATGCCACATGCGTGTCTATCAACAACATGATCATAACATGATTCTAAAGTATACACCACCCACATGTATAACACTACATGACATGGAAAATCTGAAACTACATGTGAACAAAACACATGTCACATGCGTGTTAAACAATTACATGATTACCCATGCATAAGCATGTTCCTATTGTGCACACCACACACATGCACACACTACAGGTATGAAAAATAAAGAGACTGTATAGATATAAACTGAGCATCT